>JAVCKT010074096.1:0-15250 GCA_032273925.1 Rhynchotus rufescens
GGAAGGGACCTCTAGAGATCATCTAGTCCAACCTTCCTGCTCAAGCAGGGACACCTACAGCATGTGGCACAGGGTGGTATCCAGGCGGGTTTTGAAGACCTCCAGAGAAGGAGACTCCACAGCCTCCTTGGGCAGCCTGTTCCAGGGCTCTGTCACCCTCACAGGAAAGAAGTTCTTCCTCACCTGGAGATGGAACTCACTGTGTTTCAAATACAGCATGCAGCTTGTGCTCTACATGGGCTCCTGCATGGGCCTGCCACCAGCAAAGGGTCCTCATCTGCCCCAATCCAGCCAGGTGGAGCAGGGACACATGGCTGGCTGCCAGCCCTTTTCCTCTCACTAGTCAGCTCTCTCGCCAGTATGTAGACAGAGAAGAAAATACTGCTTTTGTTATGTCAACGGATTAAACCTCAAACCGATTTAATAGAAAGGATTATGTAAAACTGACTAGTCAGAATGCATCCATGTCAAGTATGTGCAAGCACATTGTACATTTACATCAGCCAATGGGGGCTTTGAAAGTACCATAATGCAACTGTAAATTTTTATAAGATTAGGCAATTCATGAAATGACAGTGCAAATATACGAGATAGAAGAACAGTAGGAAGCTGCTAACAAATATGATTCACAGAAAGAAACTAGCTGGATCAACAAGCAGTGGGAAACAATGAAAGCCATCATAATTACTTGACAAAACTGCTACCTGGTTTCATTAAAACTACTCAATTCTTTTGTCCAAAAAGCAATTATATTTTTCAGATCACAGACAAATCAAAAGAAAAGTATCACAGACACTCAAAAGAAAAACAGTTTATGAAATAAAAATATACAACAAATATAGTAGGGCAACTCTGAAATTTATTTGACCTATGTAAATCTTATATAGAATACCCTTATTTTTGAAAGATATCTTGAAAACAAATGAATGTTTTCAAGCAGTATGAATAATCACAGCAGTAAATACAGGCCAAATAGGCTATGTCTTCAGCATAAAAGTAATTAGTATAATCCCATCTAACTTTGTTCCATGTACAACAGCTGTTTAAGAAGGAAGTCAATCCCCAGGAACATGTACAGAGAACAGAAATGGATTCCTATTTCTAAAAAATTCCTATCCTGATGTCCTTTTCAAATAATAATACTTAAATACTCATCTTGATTTAGAGAAATTCTGAAAACAAAATGACAGATAATGAAAAATAAATCCCTCTGAGAGAGATGGGATCAGATCAATTGCTTTAACTATTTAAGTGTTTATAGGAACAGTCACATCATAGATGTGAAAGGCAGAAATAAGAAAAATAAAGGTATATGATGTTTAAAGAAGTAGGTCTAGATATCTGTGTCTGTGAATAGCTGAATGCTACTCAAAACAAACAAACAAACAAAATCCCTGAGGGTAAATTATTTATTAAAGTCACCTGTTTTTGACCTTAAACATTCAAAGGATCTTGTTTCATGGATCATTTTGAAGAGAATTTTATTTTGTCTTCAAATCCTTTAGGGTAAGCAGAAGAAAATTTTACATGCATACTTGTGTGAAGTGTGAAAGTTTTAATACTTTTTGCTAGGAACGGGTAGTGCCACAGACTACTTCATAAATATATGTGAGTGAAAATGGTGGGATAGATGGTCTTCCAGAAACTGTCATTTAGAAAATCATATCATAGTTTGGTGAAACTTAGAGTAAAGCCTCTTGTTTAGCAAGTGAACTGGACATGTTTATATCAAAAAATATATTGACCTTTAAGACTCTATTACTTTTGCTCAACTTGCAAATCTAGCTGGAAGTGATTAATGAACTATTTTATTTCAGGGACAGTCAGGAAGGAAATAGCTCATATTAGTACCTCTCCACTAAGAAGTCTATTTTAGTGTTCCGAATTGAAAATGCTATATATGTGTTTTATGTGCACCTTTTACTGTTAAATTTTATGAACCAAAATGTATATAAGCAGTTATAAAATGTACCTGCCATACATTGAGATGGATGTAAGGGCTATTCTCATTTCAATTTATCCTATATACCCTGTTTGTTACTCTCTTATCAGTAGCTCATTTTGCTGATCTGCATAGAATAGTCCAGGAATGGTAATATATTTCTAACTGTGACTAAATTTAGCCTTTGAATTTTTAGTGCTTTTCTCCTTGAACACAATACATAAGGACAGACCTCTCAATAATCTTATTATTTGGTATAGAAATAGGCTAGTACTACTGGAGTGTCTGATATTTTAAACTCCCAATTAGTGACTGCAGTTTTTGCATATAAATTTTCAGAGTAATTTATCTGCAGTGACATTTATCAAACAAGAAGCAGAAATGCTGCACACCTTTCAAGGAATCAGACTTTAAAGTTATTACCTATAAATGATACTATATACTGAAATCTGCTTCTGCCATTGCATGTTATGAATTTAGAACATTTTGTGCTTCTGTAAGATAAATTCTTTTTTAAAATGGCTAGGAAGCCAACTAGAATACCTCAGATGATAGTATGAACCATTATTCATTTCTCCTTTTGAATTTACATGGCTGGATTCAACACAAGTTAGACTGTGCTAATATTTTTCTTCCATCAGGATTTGACTTCTTTCTGAAATTACAGAGTTTAATTTATGCCTATAACTTGGCAAGTACCAAGCACTTTAAAATTCTCTCATCCTTTTCCTCTCAGACACTCACTGAACTAATTTCTTTAGCAAGGAGACGTAAAAGTCTTGATTATAGCTAAGCGTGTGTATGAGTCAGTGATGAGAAAACTGAAATTGTAAAAACAGGAAACTCCTATTTGTAGCATTAAGTATTTAAATGCGGAACACCTTGTGCTTTTGGAAGTGATTCTGCTACCTTGGGAGGCAGCATAATACCTTGAATAAAACTTGGTGGGATGATTTATTTATTTTTTAATCAGAGCATTAAAATATGACAGTTCTTGCTGTAAGGTTAAAATGTGAAAATTAATACCAAAGGAAAAAAAAAGACACAAGTAATGAACACCTTTCTGGAACATAGTTTAGAATTTGGGCTTATATGAGGCCTTTGCTAAAGCAATAAGCAAAGTAGACTTCATCAGTAGACTCTGTGACCAATAGTCGATCTATTCATCAAAAAACAAATGAGCGAGCAATGGCAGAAGTTTGGTACAATGTGTGCCATATTGACAAAGGGGAATAATGGAGATAAAGTTGCTAAACATAGGGAGACTGTTTTTGTGAAAATTATGGGACAAGAACCTCTGTATCAGAATACAGTTTGGAATTAAGGTTCAGGATGGTTTGAGACATGGGAACAATCTCTTTAGTAAGTATTTTGATTAGTGTGACTTGTTTTCACATCTGTATAAAATGGGACTATAGACTCAGTAAACTTTGTATTGACCTAGAGGATATTATTTGCTGACAATACTCTGTTGTGGGCAAGCACATGAAAACATCAGGTCATCACAAAAAGCATCGTGGAACTGTGCCTTGCTGAATAACCTGGTTGAATCTTTGTAAGTGATTCAAGCCTTTAAAACAAGATTAGTGTTGGACTTTTCTAACTGCAGCATTAGAACTAAGTCAGTCTCTTGCAATCTGTACCTAATTGATATACGAGTACTCTAATAAACACTACAGGCAAAATGCTGAAAGCATTACCCTTAAGTCCACTCCTGCATTTTTGAGTGCTCATGAATGATGAAAAATAATGGTTCCAAATATGTGTTCTTTCTTAAGTCAGTCTAAAAGGAATTATGTTCAAATTTATAAGTAATATCAGCTATAAAAGATATCTTTCACTTTTTCCCCTCAACTGTTGTGTAGTGTTGTTCTAATGCTCTGAAACAATGATTATGTTTCATTAAGTTAAATTTGCACTTGAGTGATGGTTCAAATAACACTTTCCTCTAGCTGTTCTGAAATAGGACAATGAAATTGGATGCCTTCCTAAAATATAGTCTTACTTTGTGTTCTTTTTTTTATTTAAGTACTAGGCCTTGCACACTGTTTTTTACAGAGTGCTGAGCCAGAAGCCTAATGTGATCTCTTCTGTTTTTAAAAGCTTCAGGGGATCTGAGTTCTTTTAGCATGGAAGACACCACATTAAAGATTCTTTTCATTACCAGAAAATATAACATGTTTTTATAGGTAACATCTTCACACAAAGTTTTCCTTTCTTTTCTTTTCTTTTCTTTTCATATGTGAAATCAGAATTATTAGAATTCTAATTTAGAATTGTGCTCACATTTTGTGTTTTCTTTCCCCGCAAAAGTAACA
The DNA here is from genome assembly GCA_032273925.1 of Rhynchotus rufescens. NCBI lineage: Eukaryota > Metazoa > Chordata > Aves > Tinamiformes > Tinamidae > Rhynchotus > Rhynchotus rufescens. The sequence goes on from JAVCKT010074096.1 coordinate 4,261, forward strand.
CTTGTTGCCATGTTTTTGTTCCTTTGTTTGGATATAAAATTATGAGATATTTAATTATTATACTTGTATGGAGTTACTTTCTCCTGACAAAAGTGCCCTCACATATTTGCATAGCTGGCTACTAGGCTAATGGCTACTGGACAGTAGCCTGAGAATAATGGACATTGGTGAATCATACACATCAAAGACCAATATAAATTCAGCTCTGGAGAATAAGCTGCCACAGACAGTTCTCTCCATACCTGACACTTGCAAAATACTTGTTTGGTCTATCCAAATCTCAGCAATGCAGATGCCTCACTTTGAAGTTTCAGCTGCATTTTATTCTGCTGTGTAGTTCTACGGTTTTCATTTGCAATTCTGGCATGAAGTGACTTCTGTAGTCCCAGTTTACACTTGCTCACTACGGTTTGCACTAAGCCAATGCATATTCATACTCAGAGCAGCACATGTTAATGGACAATTGTGTGGAGTAGTTGGTAGCTGTAAGTTTTGCTCTCAAGATTGTATAGTAATAAGTGTTCATCTGTGTTTGTAAACTTGTACTAGTCATTAAATTAGCTAAATTCTGCAGGATTTGGGAAATACTGAGTTGGAAGTTCTATCTGGAGAGATGACAGGAAAGCAGGCTGTGATAGCCCTGTGTATCACTTTCTTGCTACTGACACAGGAAGCTTTTGGGTGCCTTGTCTAAGATGCACAGTTTCAGTCATGGCTATATAAAAGTTTCATTCAACTATCCAAAAGTCCAAATGAAGGCCTCAGTTCTCATTGATTCCTTGCCACTTGCAAACTACATTTAGGTTCACTCTGAATTGCAATAAACAGATTTTTTAAAAATAAAATATGGTACTTGAATCCTTCAATCTTATTCCTTTCATCAATTTGATATGTTTTTAAGTGAGACTCTACTGCACTTTGAATTAATTGTTGAGTCTAAGTTTAGATTATGCTTCTACTGCCAAAGACCCTTTCCTGTGGACACAGAGCTGATCCAGTACTGAACAGCTGTCTTTTAAATGGATGCTACTGAACAGCTGTCTTTTAAATGGATGCTGACCATTCTATCACCTTTTCTTAAAACATAGTTCTGAAAGTTGAAATCCTTGCCCCAGCCAAGTAGACAGGTCTGATAACTTAAAAGCAGATTGATCAATATTTTAGCTTTGTTTGGTCTTTCATAAGTATGAACACCAAAGTACTTACCAGCCTTACGAAAATTTGGAATGTAGACATCTAGGAAATTCTCCTTTAGTCCTAATGTATTTCATAGGCTGATGACCAGCCTACAAAAGCACCAACCCAGCTAGCAGAGTAAAACAAAGCACTCTAACAAGATTGACCTTTGTGTGTTATTGTGACAGTGACACTAGCTCCAGGATGCAGAAAACAAGGAGGAAAAAGCCTTAAGGGAATTGCTATTCTGCACTGAACCAATAATGAGAGTTTTCTTCAGAGAATTTTTGCTAAATTAACTATTTTGACATTATATTTAACATCAGCAGTAGAGGAGGATATTTGAGGGTATTTTTTCAAATACTGAGTCTCACACAAATTTTCACAGCCTCCTTTCAGATGTTCAAATACTTTGGAGGATATAGAAGGCCTCTGTATGTATATTCAAGAAAAAGCATTTCATAATTTTGAAAAATTAAATATTTTCAAACTTAAGTGGAATCACATGACCAAGAAGGGAATTAAGAAATGGGAGCATCTGTGATAACTGCCAGTCCATTTATGTCATGTTTACATTGAAACTGTACATATAATAATCAAATGAATAGCTATTTAAATTTCTAAACTTTTTACCACATGTTTGCATGCCACTGTCTGGTGTTTGTCCCATATCCATGGAAAGAGTTGTAGATCCTCTTTCTCATAAGGAAGAGAACCCTTCATGATAAAACATCAGGATTTCATCTATTAATTAACACGGAACAAAACTTGGAAAATCCCCCCCAAAATAGAGCTATTCTACTTTTTTATATTACTTTTTCTGTAACAGTTTATAGCTATGCCATTTTCTACTATTATATTTACAGAGAATTGTTCAACTATTTATCATAACCCCTACCAATATGGCAAGAACTAGTAAAAAGGGGTAAATGATGAGAGCTGTTTAGGAAAAAGTGCAGTTAAAGTTCAGTTATTTCTGAAAAGAGAAAAGAATCTAAAAAATATACAAGTCCATGGGACAGAACATCTGAAACTGTATAACTTCTACAAGGTTGTGCTTCAGAGCAAAGTGGTGTTATAATCTGATTCCTGTCAAAGGTGTTTGGCAGTCCTTCAGGATGGTAACTGCATATTTAAGCTTTAATCTTTCTCTGGCAGGCTAGGCATGAAGTTCATGCAGGCAGAAGGCATTTGTGAATATAGAAACTCTGCAGAGGGAACAAGAAGCCCAGAGAGAAGAAACTGCACTGTTTAAGAAGTCTTTAAACTAGTACAACCTGTGGTTCACTGTTTTAAACTGTCACCCTAAAAGGTAATAACAGTACACCCAAATAAACGAGAATGAGACCCTTTTAAATAACAGATATGAAGATTATACTACTAGCTCAGATGACTTCCTATCGAATACTGCAATTATTACAATTTGGCATGGCCATTTAACTGGATTCAGTGCTTTCATTGTAGTACAGACATTTTTAAGCACAGTGGCTTTAGGGTGGTGCTATCTACAGACAGTCTTTTGGCCTCCAAGATTTGAGTGTGCTGACACTCTGGAGTGAATTTCAAAGGGATTGAAACATCCAGCTATATGGCAACTCCCCTAAGAGCTGCCTGGCAGGAAAAGACGACTGTAATTAAATAGGGACATGAAACTTCAGTCTGCTGAACCTCTGAGCAAACTTGTGGCTTAATTAATACCTTTTCAATAGACTAGAAGCAGAGTCAGTATGACTTATTGTTCTGTCTTGTGTTTTTCATTTCTAGCTCACTGAAGTTTGAGTTGGGTCACAAAGGTCCCTAAGTCATCATTATTCTGTTATGTAAATCAAGCTGATGGTCTCAGTTCTATGGCTAGTGGGCAAGCATACAAAAACTGCTCATGTTGAAACAGTTTAGTGTCCTGAGGATTTTAGTACCCACTTTGCTTGCAGAAAGGCACCTTTCAGAACAAAGGATAAGTGACTTAAAAATTAAGACAAAAATGAGGTTTTACTGGAGACTTTCTATTCAGGAGATATACAGAACATCTCTGGAGGTAATGTGAAGGGAGTTCTGATGGATTTATCCTGGAATTTACTGAGAGTAATAAAAGATTATTTTTTTTCTTTTAAAACCATCAAAATGGAGGGACAGATTAGATATCCTAGACTGCTAAAACATGATAATGTTGACCAGTGGCTACTCAAAAGAGTAAATTTCCTTCAAAAGGTAAAATGATTTTACTTTAAATTTACTCCTTATTTTGAGTATGACCAAGCATTAATGTATGTAGCCATGTCTAAATTCATGATTGCGGCGAAAAGTTGGAAATCCTCAGAAAAGCTATCCTCAGCTTCATAAAAATCTCCACTAAAATCTTTACTTTGTGGAAGGCATGGGCAAAACCTATCTGCCCAATAGCCTTTATAAGTCAAAGACAGAAAATTACAATAAAAAGAATAAAAAGTCAGGCTGTGAGTATTGGAAACCTAAAAAATATGGACAAGTGGAGAAAGTGCATGATCATCTCATGTAGATCATGGACAAACATCTTCAGGGCAAAATCATACTGGTCCATCTCCCTAAGGAGGGGGTGTCGAGTTCTTGTTGACACTGGAATTTCCACAGTTCCATAACTGGATCTATTCTGCAAAGGCATTAGTGATTTTGTACTTTCCCTATCTTCATCCCGTCTGTGCCAGAGATCTTAACTGTATAATGGATGTGATCATACAGCTTACTACGCAGGCATTCCTTGGCTAGATTCATAAAAGAATGATCCATTGTTTTGGAGAGAAGCTGGTGACTATAAAGTTCAAATAGTACCTTGTCAGGGTTAATGATCCACCTATTTATGGGGACACTAATCCTTTAACTGGCTGGAATTGCTAAGACAGCTGTGGAGGACAGAGGCTGTTTAGCTACAGTATAGCAGTACCTTTAACTCCAGGAGAGCAAATTGAGTCTAGTGCTGCAGAGTCCCATCAATCACTGTGGCCCGTCACCAAGGCACGCACATGTTACAAGGGTCTGCGTGCTGAACAGCAGGATCTCAGTTATGTCACCAGAAGAGACAGTTACTCACAAAGTGCCATACTGCATTATGAGATGATGCTGTGTCTTCCCCTGAGGGAGGAAAGAGCTAGATAAAGTGAACGGCTGTGATGGATCCTCCTGTGACAGAGGAAGCTGTTGCTTTTCAACTCAGATTTAAACTAACTCAGGCATGACTTCAAACCTCTAAAATGTTACCCAGCAAGAGGGGGAAAAAAGTCTTCTGGTGGAAGAACAGCCCTATCTGTTGTTGGGATATTAATACTTACCTCTATATTCCTTAATGGGATATACAGTACGCCTTTTAAATGCCTTTTAAATGTGAATATCAACCTTCTAGATCTGATCAATCTAGCCAACTGTGACTTAGGCCTCTGCATATTCGTGAAGGCAGAATGTCTGATGAGGAAATAGACTGGAACATATCCTAGCCTCTGACACTGATGTAAGAGCAAGCAAAAAATATTTTGGAAATTGTTAAAAAAGTTAGTTCTTTTCAGTCAGCATTGCAAGGTTTGAAACCGAAAAAAGAATATTCAGGAAAAAGTTAGAGCAAGAAAGATGCTTCTATCAAAGAAAAGGTTACTGGGAACATATTTCTAAGTAACCCCAGGAAATTTTAAAGATAGAAGTTAAATCCTAACTAAATTGGTAACCAATTTTGTCCTTGCTGAGAGCACTGACAAGAGGTGAAACATAAACTTTTTCTTTTAGTCAGAATCTGCTTGGTCCTATACGAGCAAGAAACCAGAATTCCCTACATGATGCATTAGTCATAGCCACCCACTTAAAGCCTCCTGGAGCTCCAGTTATTCTCCAGACTTCACAAGGACAATAAGAACAAGGGAATAGGAACAATAGCCTTTAGCAGCAAAAGCCGTGAGAAAACTTCCTTTGGGTGCTTTTGTGACTAAGTCACACAAGGATGTTATCAGCCCAGTAGCAGCAGTTCCACTTTCTGACCAAGAAAAGCAAGCAAGTCTGTGCAACACAGTGCTTTAGATCTTTTAACTGAACAGACGGAAGACTACATCAGTTTGTTTCAGACCTAGCCTTCCTTCAAGGTGAGCAAAAAACTATTCCACAGATCTGCCTTCTCTCCCAGGAACATGGCAGGCGAACTGCCTTTCTGCTCGTTGATAGTTGCAGACCACCCAGAAAGAGAGACCTGATTAGTTACTGTCCAACCCATGAGCACAGAATCACATAATGGTTAAGGTCAGAAGGGACCTATAGAGATTATGTAGTCCAACTCTCCTAGAGCATGTGGCACAGGGCGGCATCCAGGTGGATTTTGAAGATCTCCAGAGAAGGAGAGCCCACAATCTCTCTGGGCAGCCTGTTCTGTCACCTTCATAGTTAACAGTGAAGTAAACAAACAAACAAAAAGAAAAAAAAAAAAAGTAATCAGTAAACAGTATAGATTTCTTTTAAAATAAGATCAGTGTGCAAAAGTAATGTTATGTATCTGCAACTAGTTTCTATGTTGAGTCCAACTGTGTGTACACCAAATCCTGGAGTGAATTCTCAGGTCTCAGAATTCAAACATTTCTTATTTTCCTGTTGTGTTCTTTTCCATTTCTTACTTTATATACAGTCTAAGCTTTCCAATCTGATGAAAGTCTGACTTTTAACCTTTTCTTCTGAAAAGTGATAGATCCCAGAATCACATGGCTATCCTCTAAGGAAAACTTCAATAAAGGTCACTTTTCTAGTTAAGTAGTGGTAGTGATTTGAGGAAGGGGGAATACGGGAGAGGAGTACAGACAAACACTTGTACAGTATAGTGTCATTGGAAAAACGTAGAGGAATAATTAGAGTTGCAACACTGACACAAATACTTAGATAGAATACATAAACAATTTCATCATTGGCAGGTAGAAACAGTATGTAAATCCTCATCAGTGAGACACAGGTTAAACTTCTGATCTAAAATAAGCATCTGTATAATTTTCCTTGGGGAAATATATTTAAATTTAGTTTCACTGAGCAGACAATAATCTTTTTCAGAAAAAAAAAAAAGCACAAAAGTTAGGGAGAATTTTTGAATATGTTTACACCATCAGCTGTTCATTCATTCTGAGAAAGACATTCTCATTTATGAATACTCCGCTTTCCTGAACATATATTGGTGAGAGGACAATGTAATCTCATTTGTACTCCAAGGAGATGTAGATTCTATATGATGAGCTGGCACTTACTCTTTGGAATATAACACATTGTGCCATTGGGAACCCTGCACCCTGAAAATCCATCTAGAAAAGGCAGCCACATATAGTGGCTCAATAGTCCCAAGGGCATGTCCAACTTTCAAGAGAATCCAGATCATGTGATTGAAGAGAATTAATTTTGCCAGAACCTTATCTTATTATGAAGTCAAGATAAATCCAACATCCTCTCTTGAACGTATGAAATCAAAAGCTCTTCCAAATCTAGTCACGCTTTTAATCTCTCATTCTAGTTGTTTGACACTTTTTAGATGGCATCTAAGTACTTGGTTTCTATAGTTAACTTAAGAATTCTCACCACATATTGATAACCCTCAAGTTAGAGGATGATAGTGATTTTAGTCTATTTTTGCCTTTAATTTTCAGGACTGTAGTCTCACGATGTGCAAAGTATTTTTAGTCAGCATGACCCAAATGAGTCTCTTATGGTGATTAAAATGTGTGGATATAGCCACAGATCCACAGGGCAGATCAGAATGTGAGAAGAAATTAAAAGACCCTTGGACAGTCAAGGAGACTAGATGGTCACTGTTCAAGGATGAAAATAAATGCATCAAGGAAGAAAAGTTACCTGGTGTAGGTAGAAATAACTGGGTGAGAAGCAGTGCTATATAATTGGAATTGAAAGGATAAAATTACCAACATTTGTCTAATCACTGGATCTGTTAAAAAAACCATAATCTTTTCAAAATATATTTGTTGATTATTTATTGATATTCAAATAAACTCTCTTTGAGTTTTCAGAACTTTAGTTTCAGTGGAAATATGCTGGCTCCTATTTTCATGCAGCTCAGCTTTAAAGCTTTAGCCAGCAAAAGCTGACCTAGGTAATATAAGAGGATAATTCCGGCCTGGGCATTATCCTCTCATAATAGTGGAGTCCAAAACATTTCAGCTAGATATTAAAACATGATCAGTTTTATGAATAATTTTTCCTTGCAGTTTTAAATTGTCTTTGCTAATACGATTTATTTTCTCTAGAATAGAATAAGTGTTAATACAAGAAATCTAAGTACCAGAATTGAAGAAACTGGTAACATGCAGATGGGGAGTAGATGAAACAGCTTAGAAAAGGCATGATGAGGACGCAAAACACTTCTCCTTCAAGCTCCATTGAGCAAAGAACTACTTCCTTTGACACAGGGTAACATGGGAGGACCTGATTAAAGAATGATTATTTTCAACAACAGTTTCAGGGGGCAAAAGATTGCTGGATACTGAAGGCTGGAAATCCCAGAGAAGATGAATGACCAGATAAGTGGTTATGACAGTGGCCTGGGAGCGAACGGAAGACGGCAAATCTTGTGGTATGGGAAAAAAATGTAAAGTCATGCTTGGGGATTTAGAGAGCACACAAAAAAGAGAAATAATTCTTTCTTTAGACCTCAGACATATTATTTGCAAACAAATCACACTGCATAGTGATGCACTGTGAGGAATACCTCACATATATCTTCTATTCCTCTTCAGAACAGGAACTAGATGCCACATGACAACTGCTATGGGAGACTGTGGATCAGCAGATCAGTATGTTTTTGATTAAACAGTTTTGACTTTGAGCTAGTCTGTAGGTCTGTAGTCTGCAGCCAACACTGTGCCCTATTTATTTCTATTTATTTTGTATTTGCTTTCACTAGACTTGGAAAATCTGGACTAGGAAATCATTGTTAGTCAAACATTTGAGTTCAAGAAGTGAAAAAAAATGTTTATATTTATGTTGAGGTTAAAGGGAATGTGAAGGACAGAGATAAAATGGAGGTATCATTTAGTTTTCATTTTCTTGAGGAAGATTTGAACAGCTGGCATATTTGAATAGAAAATATTCCATTTCTTATGAAAACAAATTTTACTCCAGGCAAACATTGTACCACTTGATAATCACTTACCATTCTGCTTAACATTACACAAGACATATTTAAATGTGGAGTTTAAATACAATAGACAAATTTAGTAAAAATTTTCAAATGTACTCATTTAAAATGCTAAAGAAGAATAAAAGAGTTTATATTTTCACTTTAATTTTAATGAAAATGGCCCATTTATACATATTATTTCTCTAGAGCTCTATTTCAAACAGAAGACTGAGGTGCAGCATTCATTCTTAGTCTTTGATAAATGCAGAAAAAAAGAGTCCTTTGATTATTAAACCACTTCTAGGCTATGTATTATTTGATTAATGTGGATGAAATAAAACAAAATACAAAATAAAACATGGAAACAAATAAACAGAAAACAGAATATTGGCTGAAGACAGGGACTAATCCTTTTGAAACAAGTAAGACTTGATCCTTGGCTTTTCTGTTTAACATAGGAGAACTGATCAAAGGCACTGTGGTAATACTAGTAATGGATAAGGTTAATAAATCATAAAAACCAAATAAGTTTTTAATATTGAACATAAGGAAAAATGTACTAGTTCAATCCAAGGTATGTCTAGACCCATATTCTGTTTCCAAAAGTGATGGAAAATGATGCCGAGACAGATTACAGGTCAAGAACAAGGCAAGCATGTATTTTTAATTCTCTCTTCTGTCTACTTTTTCTTCTGTAGTACTGTTCCATTTCATGATGGTTTCTAGTTTTGTATTATCTCTAATACAAGAAATACGCTTTCAAACTGGTGTCCAGCAGAGTGCCACTAAAATGAGTAGTGAGATAGAACATATAGCATAAAACAGAAGATAGAAGGGCTGGGTTTGTTCTTCCTGCAAAATAATAAAACATGATTTAAATCTTGTATGTAGTGGGGGAAGGGGACTTTTCTCAGGGGTGCACAGTCAATCAACCAATAATAAGCAACAGTCATAACTTGAAACAGGAGAAATTTCAACCAGATATAAGGAATGAATTTTTATCAGCATAAGTATTTAAAACTGCTCTACAACCACTCAGACAGAAGATCCATAGCTCAGCTACTCATTTGCTCAAAGAACCAGCCATTTGGCTGTTTTTTAACTTCGTTCCTAGTTGTTCCATGTGGTGTTATTGTTCTTATGCTGAAAGATAAGGGAAACAATCAAGCGCTATCCACTTTTTTCATGTTACTCATGGTTGTATGGACTTTTATCTTTTTTTTTTTTTTTTTCAGATTGAAGGCTCTTATCATAGTCCTGATCATGAAAAGGAAGCTGATCCTGATGCTTTTATCAGGTGACTGTGATTCTCTGATTCTCTATGCAATGAGCAACCTTATGATCCTAGAAGATGGTGTTGCATCTATAGTACCTACTTCAGACTGCAAACATTTTTATGTGTAGTTATTCGCAGAGTTCTGAAAAATGGTAACAGCATTGCCCCTTGTTTGCCAATAATACAGCTCTTTTCTTCTTAATAACAGAGTATGAAAAAAGATTACTATGACAGCTTTTCATCATCCTCTTGTGCCTTATAGTAGTTATGCAGTACTTGGATCTGCTGGTGATTGCACTGAGTGCTCAAGCTAAACAAACTTGACAGAATATGGACACATGGAACAGTTCTACACACTTTCCAAACCTGCACGAAATGCTTTCCAGTAATTCCTTTAGCAGTGTTCTGTAATAAATAGCCAAATAAAATATTTGCTCTCTTTGCAGGCGTGCTTCCTCAGAAAAGAAGATTGTGCTTCACAGAGGGGCTGATTCAGCACCTTTGGTTCCAGCAGCAACAGAACCAGTCTTTGTGTCCTGCCTGTCAGCAAATTAACAGCAAGGAAACTCTAGCTTTATGGATTTTCTGCAGTAACATTTGACCGACCTTTCAATTAATTCCAGAAGGAAATATAATTTGTTTTTATTATTATGCCTGCAGAATGATACACAATTTACCATCATTTAAACTGACAGTATCTTTTTTCATCAGTTTATTTTATTCATTTACTTCTATTCATATGCTTCTATTGCTTTCTTTTCTTCGAATTTCTACAACTTACTATAACAAGGAAAATGTCTGCAAGGAAAACAGCATAGATATTACATTTTCCCAGTATAATATCCCTGTTAATATCTTACTGAATTCTCAAGACTCATTTATTTTTATACTTTGCTTCTGCGAAGATAGTTCATTGATTTATATACAAAGATGAAGAAACCTAGATTCTTCCCTTCCAACTTAAGGCATATTACTGATTTGCATAGATACAGGGGCTTAGTCATCCTATTTTCCTTCTCTAGCCAGTAGAAAGACAGAAGTCTCTTCTTATTCCCTCCAGAAAGTGCACTAGCCTTTCTAAGACCTGAGTTTCTTTCAGAAGGTTACATGGGATGAATCTGGAGTGCAGTTTGCTTGCCAGGAGATTTGTCTTCTATGCAAGAACATATGCAACTGCAGCCAGTGTTGTGACATTGTGAAATTACCTTCACTGTAGGATTCTTTATACAAATTCCTCAAATTACTACAAAAACAGTTCTTAAGTATGAAATAAACTGTGCCAAGCCAGGATTTCCAACATTCTTTTTCAGAACTTCTATGTGCATGGTGGATAGATTTCATCTCAACTACAAAAAATATCTGTGTATATTTGTGTATGTCAATTTACTTTCTCTTTGTAACTAGAATTAGATACCTAAATATGT
>JAVCKT010074160.1:0-15244 GCA_032273925.1 Rhynchotus rufescens
TAAGTATCGGTATTGTACTGTTATTTATAATGTAGTATATGTATTATTTAATCATTTCTTTTAACTCCAAAAAGATTATCAATGTTAATATTTGATTAAAAAAAAAAAAACTCCACACATAAGAGGATGAATTAAGAAGAGCTGTTTTACACTTGGTGACGTATTTCTATCTGTAATGTAAGGGTTCCCAACCCATTTCCAAGAGCTTCTTGAACTGAGTTTCACCTGCACTCAATTTTTAATTCACAGATCATTAGCCTATAAAGGCTTTATAGGATGATGGGAAATAAGAAGCTGTTGCTATCACCAATATCAAAGACTTAGTTAAGTGAGACTTAGAAGCAGTTAGTATATGTTGTGCAGTGAAAATGTAAACAGTATGCTGAGCTAGCTTAAAGGAAGTACTTAATAAGGAACCAGTGCAACAGAAAGCAGTTTATAGAAAGAAATTTATTAGAGAATGAGAAAGATCTGCTGTTTTTCAAAAAGAACTGGAGAAAAGAATGGACTCTGTAACTTAAGATAAGCAGGAAGCATGGATTTTGGAGTCAAGCAGCAAAAACCTAGACATATTCTTATTAATCCTAACTAATACAAAAGACAAGGGAAAAAAGAAGCCAAAAGAGACAAGAGCACTGTACTCTGAGCTACCTGTTATGTTTCTTTTTAAGACTACGGTAGTTTAAACTGAGTACTTGATTCTGGAGAGAGGACGAAGAGCTACTCAAGCTTTGGCCACACAAAAGAGGGAAGTGTTGTCACCATCAGAAGAAGCCAACTGAAGGGAGATGCTGGTGAGTCACTTCATTCATCCACTCATAATTTAGCTTTATGAAATTCTTATCAGTGGAAAATGGCTACATGCTGTTGAGTCCAGAATTTTTGGACCTTTCAAAATCACATTTTGTTTTCATCATTTGGTTCGTTATACTTACGGCCTTTCATTTATGGGCTATCCTTCTCCCTCAGATATTTTTAAATCTGACCAGAGACTAAAGAAAACAGGACATGTCTTCTTTTATTTAGCTTGGTTTGCTGCAGGGAACTCTGGCAACAGATCACATGAATTTGTTACTCTAATTCTGTTGATAGCTAGTTGTATAATCCTGGGATAATTTTTTCATATCTGTAGCAGGTCTTAGTTTTGACCTAACCATGTTCAGGTTATAATGGCTTCAGGGCAGAATTTCTTTATATATAAGAGTCAAGCGTGAAAAGGATCTGCAGCTGTGGTCTGTTCTACTATGCAGGCAGGCATATGTGAACTCTTGTGACTTGCTATTACTTCTTGAAGCTTGTGGCCTTTTTGCTGCAAAGATGCAGTTCCTTGCAGGTCTGTTTGCTTTCAAATACACTGTTTAAATGATCTAAGCTGGCTGAGATGCAAGAGACTGCAATTACTGATGTGTCTTGGAGAGGGAAGGGAAGAAGTTCACTGTTATGGACAAATGGGAAAAGTTGACTCTTGTGGTAACATCTAACTCTGTAATTCCCCTTCCTCCCTGTTTTGTTCGCTGACAATAAAAGGTGCTGAGCCTGCTCAGTACCTTAGTAGCACCCAGTCTTTAGAACAGCTTGCGCTAGACACCCATCAGGTAAAGTACCTGTGAATAAGTCGTTTTCTTTATTAGTTTCCATGGTAACATGCCACTATATAGAGCTAAGGAAGAAATGCCTCTGCAGAATGGGGGTGAGCTCAGCTGTGCAGAGTCCCTCGCGGCAGCCCGATGCGCCAAGCCGGCCAAGAGCCGCAGGGGAGAGCGGGAGCTCTTCCCGCTCGGAACGTGAGGAGCGGGAGCTATGTGAGTACAGGCGCTTTGCTGGAGCTTGGGACAGCTGTGCCAAATGTTGGCCAATACCATTCCCCACCAATCTTATGCTCTGAGGGGAGGAGCAAAAGCAAGACCTTCTTCCCCTGCAAAAGACTTCTCAGCTCATGACAGGTGGAAAATTGTCCCTAGTACAGTGCATACAACAAACCATGCAAAATATCAGGGGCTTTTATTGAGGGAGGCAAGAGGGGTGTTAAAATCCAAATTAATTCCCCTGGGATCTTGGCAATTATCTTGCTTTACTCTGAGCTACCTCAGTTGAAAGTCAGACTCCAAGGATAAAAAAAAATATCCTAACTAGTATCTGGCATCTCTCTTTGAAGAAACCTTAAAAACTCTCCCAGGTTATGCCTTGAAAAAGAACTTCCTGTAATAATTCTCAAAAACAAACCAACAACAACAACCAAAAAAACAGTACTGGCTCACTGACCCACTGATTCTTGAGATTTTCTTCTGAAATGTCTGTTCAGAGAATTCTTAATGTTCCCCTTTTTAGCAGTTAAACCTATTTGTCTATGAAATATGTTTCTTTAAGTTAAATAATGATTTTATTTTTATTTCTTAGTATCTATTCAATATTTATCTTGATGTCTTGAGAACACGGTACAATATTTGAAAGCCTTAATTCTTATTCTTTACTGAATTCCTTTACATTATTCTAAATCCAAATTTCTTTGTCCTTATCTTCAACTAAATGTCTGCATTTTTTCTTTGCAATCGTAAACTCAAAATCTAACTTTTTGTTGTTATTGCTCCTTATGGAAGTCTTGTTGGGATCTTGATTAGACGACAGAAGCTAAAGGACGTCAGGCTTAATGGTACCGTCTCTAGCTTTTTTTTGTTCAAATTTCTTGTGAAAATCTCCAAGGGCAGAGCTTTGACTCCCACTAATAAGAGAAATAGATGGTTTGGGCCATATGGGCGGTAGGAGGAGAGGGTCATGTGCACTGTGGATACTTAGTATGTTGAGGATTTTTTTCCTCCATCCCCTATTTGCTTAAAGCTGTGAGGTGGTTCCTCCTTGTTGCTGTTGCTGTTTTGGAGATGGTTTTGATGTGTTGTAAGAAAGTGTGTGGGTATTTTTAAAAGGGTACTGTGCTGCATGAGAATCCCCAAAGGGCAGTTTCAGTCCTAAATTTTAAAGCAGGCCACTCATGTCTGTTAAATCTCTCTCGGTACCCTAATGTCCTCAGCCTGACCATGATTCCAGAGGAGCTACTGACATTCTTTTCATTTTCTGCTAGCTTCTTCTTTTTTTTTGCCTTTTTCTTCTTTACATTTTTTTTGCTGTTTTGTGATTTGTTTGTTTTGTTTGTAGATTTGGAGAGGAATGTCGAATGGCAAGGTAGTTGAAAATAAAAAATTACGGTAACATCAAATTAAGGGCCAGTTTTGTTTTTGAAGAGAATTCATTCCCTTTTAATATGTGACTTTTTTTATTTCAGTAAAATGTTTTGAGGTGTTTTGATGTATACTGATGTCCCAAATTGCATTTGCCCAAAAGTTCTGCCCCAATCACGGAGACAATGGAATCTACACTTCATAGACTTCAAAGCACTGCAAAGACCTTTTAGGCTTGAATATTTAAAGCATCCCTCCAATCCCCCCAAAAATCCAAGAATTAGCTTTAGGAATACGCCTTTACTTAAAAAATTCCTGCCTGTATATCAGAGAAAATGAGAATTTGTGACCAATATTAATAGGCATGCTAAAAGAGGGTTTTTTTTTCTCCAGCTAGCTGAATATTTTGGAATAAACCTTTCCTGCTGCGTTGAGCTGTGCAAACAAGCTTTAAGCAAAGCAACATGGCAGGGAAGCTGTTTCCTAGGCAGGTATGTGGTGCCCTTTCAGATGTTCCAGGACATGAAGCATCTTTTTGCTGCTGACAGCTCTGACCACAGAGGTAGAAAAGGCAAGGGGAGGATTTTTACTCCTCTAGAGCAAGAGCTAGAAACTGTGCTTGGTGCTCTATGGTATCTAAAGTAGTAGGAGATACCCATGTCTGAGGAACATGTTACTACAAAAGTGAAATTTATAGTATTAGATTCTGTGGTGCTTAATTATAAATGAATTGTCTTGTCCCACTCTTCAAAATCAATAACGCTTGACTTATGTGAGTTTGCTTATTAATGTCAACCTCACACTTCTATATTTGTGTACTCTGAATAAATGATAATCCCAGACCCTGGGACCTGTTTATTTCTCAGAATTACTTGTAGGGTTTTGTAGGGTTTGTAACTTCTGTTTTGATCGGAGGGAGCAGAGGAAAGTCTGGAAGGAAAGGGATGCTGCACCGACGCGCACGCGGCCGCACATGCAGATCACTGCTCTAGCATCCCGGAGAGGGGAGCTGCTTTGTGCTGCTACTCTCCTCAGCCAGCTACAAACCTATAGGCTGAGGCTACTAAAGCACAGACCTGCACTGAGAAAGTGGAAAGAAAATGTATTAGGCAACCCAGCCTTCTGGTGGATAAATAATTGGCAAACATTTCTGCCTTCGGCAACCTTTGCTTGTGAAGGAGACTTCAAAATCACTTCCCGTGGTCTGTGTGTGACAGCCATATAAAAGACCTCCAGGAACGCAGGTATTTGCAGCAGAGGTCAGACTGAGCTAGAAAGTAAGTTCCTTTAGGACAGTAACGTGAGAGAGAAAAAGCATCTAAACATTAAACTTGTATTTTCTGCCCCTGAATCGTGTGTTCTCGCCTGTGTGTGTGGTGATGTAACTTAACAGAGTGAGTGAAGCAGGACCCGAGCTGACTGGGGAAGGCACAGCAGGCACACAGTCACTTGAGTGACTTGGGTAGCAGTGGCACCTGGCATTGTGCTTGAATTCCTGGTGTTGTGCTTGGGCTCCTAGCTCTTTTATAACTTGGAATCTGCTGGTAACAGCAAGCTTGCTTATGTTTAGCTGTTAATAAATTAATCTATTCCAGGCATTGGTTATAACCCCCAGGAAAACACACGTGGTAGTTGCTTAGCTGGGGTTTGCTGATCCATTGCCTTGCTGTACACAGACCTCTAGGCTGTAGTAAACACTTTGCGTCACGTCTGTGGTAGCCTTCAAAGGCAGGAGAATTCAATTGATTGTATGCTTGTGGCAATGAACAAAAACAGAGTCTATTGTCTTTATCCATACTTTAGAGCTAAACTGTTTGAGGGGATTGAATCAGCAGGACCTTAATGCTAAGCTGCCCCAAGAGGGATGCCCTTCCTTTCTTCAGAAAATAACTATGTTTGTTTTTGAATAGACTGTTTTGGTCAAAAGCGCTGGTTTACTCATCTTGTACTTCAGTCATACTGAAGTGCTCCAAGTAAGTTGCCTCTGTGCAAGCCATAGGGCTATGTGAAAGAAAAAACAGGTGTATGAACAATCCAGGCTCAAAACAGCCCTCCTCACCTTTCTTAAGGGTCTTTACTTCTCGTACACCTCACGAGTGGCTGTACGAGCACCCCTGAGCAGGCAGCAAACCTAGGGGAGGTTAAAGGAGTACCTGTCCTGGCCTTGCTCCCAGTATGCTATGGCGCTGCAGCATCAAGTCATTTAAGATGGTGATCAGGTCATTTAAGATGCAGCCCTTTTTTTAAGGTCAGATCTTTAAGATGCAGGTGCAGCCTGTCACTCTGCAGCATCAGTGTGTCACCACCAGGTCCCTCAGAGTTGCCATATGGGTGTTTAATTTATCCAGGTGGTTTTGGCCGCCTGCCTTTGGCATAATGCAGTATCATTAGAGACCACGTACCATTCCAGACCTCACTTTCACGTATTGCATAGCTGCACAGACCCCAAACCTTCAGCCTACAAAAGACTAAATGTGGTTTGTGCTTTTCTACCAAAACTGATACATTTCCCAGTGTAAAACCTTCTGGTGGCAAGAGGTAAATATATTGCTGCGTGGGCTTTACATAAGTCTAATTAAAATATAGCACATATGAAAACAAGAGATACAATCGCTTCGGATTTGGGAAGCAGGTCATACGAGATAAGGTGTCAGTCCCTTATTTTACTCTCTGTGGTCACTGTAGCTGAGAAAGTGAATTCCTTAAGGTATATGTAAACAGCAAAATGTTCATAGAAATTTTTTGAGCTACTTGAAATATTTATAGAAATAATGACAATTTCCATCTGTTGCCCTAAAATTGGTGCTAATAATTGCTCAAGATCTGAAATACTTGAAGCTATCTGGCATGCTTATAGGGATGGGAGGAGGGAGGGGACCATTTGTTTCTCTCATCTGTAAATGAGCAAAACAGTAAAACTCACAGATTAAAACCAGAAGTGATGGCCGTAACGCAAAGGGCACCTTATGAACTGAAATTCTTGATTAAAACAAACCAAAAAAGGAGGAGAGAAGCTGCAACACTTGAACTCCCAAACCACGGATATTCTAACACAACTCTCATGTTTTGATAGCTTAGATGCAAAGTAGTGATTTTGCACCAAAGCCTGGTTTATTCTATCAATGCTATGTATTCTGAAGAGTGCTAGGGGTGAAAAAAATGTCCTGAGAAGTAGTATTTTTATTTGTGTCTAAAGGAAAAAGCTCCTCTCCTGGAATTACTTTATCACCTTTTGTTGTCATCCACCAAGTCGGTACCACCTTGAGTGGTATAAAATGTGGTGGGACAAACTGGGCTCCTTCACCATTTTTTGTTACGTGTTGGAGAAGCGGCAGAATTCTGCACTCCCTGGAAGAGGTGCCCTGAGGATCACTGTTAGAGCCACGTGTTTTCAATAGCTCTGTTAATTCACTGCAAATGCCTACTGAAGGGACTGGCAGCTGTGTCCCCATCTGCATTTAGTCGAGCTATGTAATTGTGGTGCTTTTTGGTAATGCAGCAGAAAATGGTATCCTCCTTCAGAACAAGAATGTGGGAATGATTTACGTAATTTCTGAAAATACCTGGGGCTCTTTGGCCTCGTGTTTGTCTCAGAAGAAAATACTGCCATTTGCTTGGTAAGTTAGTGTCCTCCAAATGGGTTCTGTAGTCTTAAGGCTGTGGCCAGTGCTCTCCTACTAGGCTGCACCTGCGCTTTTGGGAAAGATGGTTGCTATTTTGGGCAGTTTTGTCTGCAGTGTGATCGCAAAAATGGAACAATTTAACACTTTACTGTGATATGTGGGAGATTAAAGAGCACGGTGAAGATTTGACTATTAATGCAAGTTTTGTGAAGCAACTTCTACTAGAATCCGAAGAATTTGATTTGCGGGGGGAGAGGGGTAACTACTATAACCCTGCAACAGCTTACAGTGGATTACAATGAGCTACTGAATTATATTGCAAATAATGGGCGCTACTCTTACTGTAAAATTAAGAACAAAATACTCGTTTAAAGTTAAACCTACCCTCTGCTTAAGTTAAAAAGAACAACAACAACAAAACCCTGTTTTTCATCTATGAGTAAAATATCTGCGTGTTGAAAAAAATACTTGTTTTTTTTGTTGTTAAAATGTCTTCCTTAATATTGCCGCTTTATATATAATTCTTTGGAATAAGAACTTGTATCCCAGCTCCTGGAAAAGGATTGCCACACTATTTCAGGTATTTATATTAAATTAAAACTGCCAAGGCAAGCTTTCCAATGTTTTGTCATAGGCCGCTGTGACACTTTGTTCATCTTTTCCCAGCTGTTTTTTAGAAGTTAGCCTGGAAATAGGCTTGGTGAGATGAGTAAATTACAATATAGAAGCTGAGGAAACACTAAGTTTTATTTCAGGCACAAGCTGATTAAAACTCTAACTTGATATTTTTAGTTGGGAGCAAGAAGTACAGTCTGGAAACTACCTTATTTCATTCATTTCTGTTTGAGGCGTCATACTCATTTCCTACAGATTTATTTTTAATATAAATCTTCGTTTTTTCTTTTTGTGTGTGCGTGTGTGAACAAATTAGCTTGAAAGCCTTATATCATGTGGCTGAAAAAAACATCTCTTTTTAATAGAGGTAAATCGGGGAAGTTTTTTGGAAAGGGTGAAGTGCAAGAAAGAGATTGTTATAAAACTGTTTTCACTGTAGAAAACAATGAGATCATTTTGATTTGTGGTTTGTTCTTTGTGTGTGTGTTTGTTTTTTTTTCTCCCAAAACTGAGATTCTTTTACTATTAAAAACGTACTGATAGAGGGGAAGGGGAGAAGCCTAAAATAGATCCTTTTCAGTGGGTGGGAAATTAAGGGCACAATATCTGCAGGAGGAGTTTCATGCCTGCAATCATCTGCATCCCGATTTAGCACTTTTGATGTCTATGTCCCTGATCACTCTTCTGTCACTTAAAACAGTAACTGAATATAACTTAAAACACTCTACTTTGGTGCTATCTGGAGACAGAAGAAACTTCATACTGGTACAGTTTGTCCTATAGGCGATGGAATCATGTGACTATCTGCAATTTTTTTTCTTCAAGAGGCCTAAAACTGTATAAGAGAGAAGTGAGTTTCCAGGGAAGAGTTTTTGGTATATTATCAGTCACTTAATGCACATTCTGTATTACCAGTGACTTTGTTATGTTATAGTGCAGAGACTGCACTAAAGATCAAGAAATAATATTACAGAATGCCATTACAAAAAAATGGGGGTATGTTGCTACTGGCACTTGATTATATATTGACTTTTCCCTACAAAGTATTGCAGTGTCAGTGTTATGGTAAAAGGCGATGAACATGCAATGGTAGAGAGAGGCATATAGTTTCCAAGTATTACAGTCTGGAGCGATTCTAGATCCTGCTTTGTTAGTTGTATCCTTTGGTGGGTGAGTACTTGGCAAAGTATGGAAATGATGGTGATGATACAAGAACAAAAGCAGATTGCAATATTGGGAGAATAAAAAAAAAAAAAAACAACTTGTGCTTGCTCTTATTTCTTCTTTGCAGTTTGGAGCTGCAAGGATATTTGCTGATAATCTGGCTGGCAGTCTCCCTTTGAAGGAACAGGAAGGAGAGATATATGCTTCCTTCTGCATTTGTAAAGACATGGCAAATTATTTGGTGTCAGACCAGAAAACTAAGAAACTGTCTGGTTGGACAAAAGTATCAAGTTTCGAACACCAGGCAGGGCTCCCAAAAACCAAGTTGTATACCTGAAAATGCTGAAAAAAATAGGTGTTTTTTAAAGGCTGCTCCTTCAATTAGTAGTGTTGACAATTGCTTCCTCCTTGTGTGAGGAGCAAGTGACACTTCTCCTTTCATGTCACATATAGGAGTGTATGCTGTAGCACCAGGACGTGTGTGGTGATGGTGGCAGCATGTGCTGCAAGACAATGACTCATATGTATCATTTGCTCCAGCCTGTCACTACTGCTGATTTTTTGTAATGAAAAAAATGCAACCTCTTCTAACTTACACCGTATGGCTGTGTTAACTCTTTAAAGCTGTTTGCCTTGAGCTGGGATGGTGTGTGTTGTAGATGATGAACCGTAAGTTACTGTGGTAGGAGACTGAGTGTCACGTTCAGTGTGAGGGCCATCTGGAACGGCTGTTGTCCTTCACACATGTCACCAACATCACTGCAATAGCTTGTCCTTTTGCCAAACATAGACAAGAAAGCTGTGTTATGCAGGGGAAAAAAAGATGATTTTTCAGAGGGCCAAATAAATCGTAAGTGAGCTCAAGGAAAGCATTGTAGTTAAGGAGAACGAGGCATCTGTTTTTCTAGTTGTAGTATTCAACAATACTAGCAAGTATTAACAGTGCTTGACTTGCTTCACTTTCTTTTTGCTTTGGAGGTATTTCAGGCTGTAGCCAAAGGGTTGCAATTAGGTTGCTATTATAGTGCTTTTGTGTATTTCGTGGCCATAGGGAATAAGCCAAATGTAGTTCTGCTCAAGTTAATGGTAGCTTGCGCTGTGATTCAAATGACCAAAACTTGCACTTGCGCCAATGTGTGTGAGTACAAAAACATTTGGTGCTGAAGATGCAAGTTATCGTCTTTGGCTGTTTTGGGAGTCAGATGACCTCCAATTTTTGTGTTATAACTTGAAATCAACAAAACTGAATAAAAAAAAAAAAATCATTAAAAGTTCAGGATCAATGAAGAGTGGCTAGAAAACCAAATCCCTACATATAAAGTTTTAATGGGTTTAGAGGCAGACTTCCAATGAAATGTTAATCCCTACACACAGGCATATTACTTTACTAAAAAATAAGAAAAAAAGAAGTAAGAAAATCCCCAAACCAAACAACTAAGAGAAGCAAAATAAATGTAACGTTAGAGATCTTACTGCTGTGTTCAACCTTTCAGTAAGTAGAAATACAAAATATAGATGAAGGAACGCATCTATGTTAAACTATGGATATAAAAATATTTAACTCTATTGTGAAACATTTTTTTTCTTTGATGCTTTGAATACTATGTACTGCAATCGCCATTTGAGCTTGTAACAGAAAAAGAACAAATAGTTTCTCTACTGCTATGGAAAAATCTGAGGCACCAGAGGCAGGTAAAGCAAACCTGTTCCGTGAGGTTTCAGACTTCTCCCCTTCCTCCCCTCTCCCTCGGGGTTTATTTCCCAAGGCCTGTGGTACAGCATCTGCTACCTGCATGCCATGAGCCATTACAAACATTTCATTTATAGTAGCTGTGATGAGCTTCAAGCTCTGCCTCCTCCTTGTAGGACACAGACAATACAATCTGGAATTTTTGTTAGCTGTTCAATGGGCTTATAGAAATCATAAAGGCTGAATTGTGAAAGCTTTTAGTACCAATTGTGTGACAAGTTTCCTCTTTTCTTATTGAGGGAATACTTGGCTTTTTCAAGTCAGGCAGAAACCTGTTTGTGTGTTAGCATTTTTTTCATGCATGTGCTAGCACTTAAAAACCTGCCAATTGGTTCAGACAAAAATATCCAAAAATATCTCTCAAGCTTTAAACTCGTAACAGAATTTTAGTTGTATTTAAGGAAAAACTCCTCCTCTTATTAAGTAACACGTGCATGTCACCTCTGCCCTAATTTGGTCTTGTTTTCCTTAGCTATTAGAAATGGAGGAGGAATAAACTAGCATGCTTTCAGAAAAGCTATGGAAGTTCAGAGATTTATTTTCATCAGTTGACAAGGAAATAGATGTTTTCCACGATAAATGCCTCTTTTTTTGATTGTGTTTTAAATTATGAAAATAATTGTCAAGTACATGTCTATTCACTGGGAATAGTACCTTCACTGGTCCTCCATTTATTTATTTATGGAAACAATGTTGTATGATCCTATAGCTGCATGAAACCCAGTGCGGACATCAGCAACAGTCCTTACAGGCCAGGCCTGTAAGCTTGGCCTTTATTTATTAATAAGTCTACTGTGGCCTTACTGCTAGTAAGGATGGTTTCTTGAAGGGCTGTGCCAGGTTCCTGAAGCCTGTTTCAAATTTAAGCGCTGTCTTTTTCTGCGCTTGGCTCCACTGAGCAGAACTGTTTGATTTGATACAACTCCCAAGTCATTAGATAAGGTCAATTGTTTCTCTATCTGACTACCTGGTGCTTGAGGAAAATAAGTGCAGCCTTCCTGAACCATTTGTAAGGCTGATGATTTTGCAAACTGAAGAAAAGCAAACAAGAAAATAGGTGTATAAATCTTAACTTTGGCTTGAATCAAGATGAAAGAAAAATGTACTTTTTAGATTGTGGGCTTTCTTTTTTTCTTTCTTTTTTTTTTTTTTTTTTTTTTTTTAACTTACCATCCTGCTCTAGGAATTACTTTTTCCTTAGTACTGACTGCTCTTCAGTCTGCATGTGAAATCTTACTCCCTTTCATCTCCCTGTTCCTAGATGAAGTAAAGACTCACTCGTCTTGCCAAGTCAGTAGAACTGCTTACTGTTTTCCCCACTGCAGTACATGTTGAGGCCAGGACTGACTTGCATAAACAGAGCTGAAATAGCTGAACATCTGCTTAAGTGATTATCCATGACCAGCTTTCTTATCGTAGCTGGAGCACGACATGGGTTTTGCCCATGATAGCTCTGCATCTCAAAAGGCTCTGTGCTCACACCTCAGTGAGGCTGCTCTACTCTTTGCTTTTCCTTTCTTAATAAATGGTGCTTCCTTAGAGACAGTTTTTTTGTTCCCTTTGACTTTCAGTAAAGAGCAGCCAGGCCTTAAATTGGTCTCAGCCAATTTGCCATTGTCAGAGCTCAAGCCAAATTCTCGCTGGAATCACCTCCTAATTATTTTGAACTTAAAAGACAGTATCTCTCAATGGGAATGAAATTCAGTGAAAATACTAAACTTGCTCCCGCTCTTGATCTGTGGGGCAGCCCAGCAACCCTAGCTCTCACCTGTAGGTTCTCCTGGCTCCTTAAAGTTCCCCATAAAGGCAGTCCTGTCTACCAAGGGCTGTGTGAGCAGAAACATGTGACAAGAGGTAACAAGTCCAGCAGATTTGGAATACTGGTTTCTTGGTTGCTCTTCTAGTCATTGTGGGGAAAAAAGCAAATCACTGTTACCTGGGTAAGGACACTTGAGAGCAGAAAATGCTCTTTACTGAGGTGCTCTCTATCACAGTAACCCACTGCAATATATGGGGGATCCTCAGTACTTACGGAAGAATGCAAGCCACTAAAGACTGAACACATAAAAATGATCCCTACCTCATAGAGGTTAACATCAGTGATGGTGATGTACAATATGATAATATGACAATATGATGTAATATTTTTTGAAAAGCTAATCGATCAGAACTTTTTCCACTCTGTGACTCAACTTTTATCAGGGTGAAGTGGAAACATTTTCTGAGAGTGAGGCATAGGAATATGTTTTTTTTTTTTTTTTCCAGAGTGCTGCCAAGGGCTTTAAATGGCTACAGCTTGGAATTGGATTAATTGATGGAAAGCAGGTCCCCTTGGACTACTAAAGCAGGCTTACAAAGCCCCTAAATCAGTGAATGCTGTCACCTAAGTAGGCATGCCACAGCAAGAGTCACAGAATTCATGTCCTGATTCTTTTTAGTCTTCTTAAAACATCATTTGCTGGCTACTGTTAGAGTTTGGGTGTAATTTAGATTTAATGTTGCTACATACACGGTAAGAGTCCAAGATTTTCCCTCCCACCCTCATACCTCCCTCGAGATCAGCTTTTGCATTTAGGAAACCGTTATTTTTTCTTGTCCCTGATTTGGAATAAGAACATAAATGAGCATTTAATGAAGTCTACTGGCTACATGCATTGCCATTTTCATTCAAAAAAAGAAAAAAGAAAAAAAAAGAAAAAAAAGGTACTTTTCACAGTAGGTGGATGTATTTGTTAACTAAAATGAATAGTAACACAGTTGCCTCTCCAGCTGCTCTAAAGAATACTTGGATTAGATGCATTTTTGAAGCCTTCTGAGCAGGGTCAAAGAGTGTTTTGAAGTGCAAATAGCAGGATTTGGAATAGCACAGATTTGGAATCCGATCTGAAATCCACAGTGTGGGCAACTAGACTAGGTATTTCTGATTTCATTGGTGAGGGATTCACACAGCTGATTTGAAAAGCACAAGGTTGCTAAACAAGCTGCAGAGTGAAGGCAGTGGTACCACACCATGCTTTAAAGGACTGGACATGCTTTGCCATAGAAATAGCTACAGCATAGATGCTCAATCTATCATAAAAATGAGAAACTTGAATGTTTTATTAATACTAGTCAGAACTATTCAGTATTGCCTTTCTTCCTTTTTTTTTTTGAATATTTTTATTATTCATTTGCATAGGATACTTTATAGGCATTAGTGCAGAGCATCTATTGGGGTAAATGAGTTGCAGAATAGAATGCCAGGAGAAACTAAGGGCAAAAAGACGAGTACAGAAGACTGGAACATGAATGCACTCGGATATAAAGATAAAATACCAAGTTGATGAAACTGAATTTATTTTCGCTAGCATTTTGGGTCTAACTTTGAGGGACAGTTCGAGTAGTTCAAGTAACATGGAGGATAAACAAATGGTGAAGCTGGAAAGAAGCCTTTTGTTGCCTTTTTGGAGGCCTTTTTAATAAACAGTCATTACTGAAGCCGTGGAAAGAGATGGTGACAGGAGGGAGAAGGAAGTTATTGGATATAGATACAGATATAGATTTTAATGGATGAAAAATTTGCAAAAATAATAATAATCATAATTTAAAAGAAGCCTGAACTGGAAAAGGTTTGACTTTCAGGATGATTCCTCTCTAAACTATTAATTCATTCAGGTTGCAATAATGTGGAGAGGCTAGAACAATCACTGATACATAGAAATGTAGAAAAATAGTTCACAATTATTTAGGTCATAAACTCTGAGGAAAGTAAATAATGGCAAACAGTCCTTATAGGTCTTATCTCTTGTCTAGAAAGGGAATTTGTCTGACTTAGGGCAATTCAGCTGTAATGGTACCTATGCTGTGCGTATTTTACAGACAAGCATTCAGGTTTTTCTCTAGATTCACATCAATATTGATGACCATAAGCCTTCAAGAGCTAAGTGGTACTTCCAGAAAGCATTGAATTCTTAGATGAATTTGTTCAAAGAGATTGGAAATGCATGTACATTGCAGGACACCTTGACTCTGAAAAAAGAAACTATGGTTGAGGACATAGAATTCCTCAGTGTGACCACATTAAGAGCAGGTGGCTTTAGGAGATTTCTTTTTTGATGCTATAGATGTAAATGGCCAATCTCATAAATGCAGTTAGATCCAGCAATGAAAAAAAGGTGCCCAACTTTATATTGAAGCCTCATTTGTGCTCTTATGCTGTCCTGGTAAGTAGCACCTTTGATTTCAAAGAGAGTTTAATATCAGAAGGAGTTCAAGAAATGCCTGAACGTAGAAGATAATATCTTCAGTCGGTCAGTTATAATGAACAAAGAGAACTTAAGGTCACTCTTTGACAGAATTCTTTGACAGAAGGATAAAAACACAAAAGCAAACCCCACTTCTAGTATTCAAAGGGAAGATATAGCCAGCCATCTGGGAAATCATAAGTGCTCCAGCAGTGTGATGGCCCCGCAAAGGGACTTGGAGCGCAAACAGTTTTCTGATTAATTCTCATGCCTTTAGGGTTTATTTTATTTTGTCTCTGGTGAGGACGAAGGCTCAGAGCCAGACCCAGATAGAGGCTACCTATCTCCTGAGTTCAATGAAGGCTCGACACTTCACACGGGCATTTGGGAATAGTCGTGCTTGAAGGGGGAGTTCAGCACAGTAGTTTCAGGGACATCTAGGAGACACATCAAATGCGCAGGATCAGCCCCTGACTGAAACAGTCATAGCTGAAACACACCTTTGCAAAGGTTTTGTTTCTCTGCGACTAGGGATGGTAGATACTGCATTATTTTTTAATCCACTGAAATGTTAAAAGCAAACTGATTTGCAACACTGAAGCCACTTTTGACCCAGAGAAAATTAAGTGTGTCAAGTTCAGGAGTATAGGGGAAACTTCTGATGAAGTATGACATATTTTCAGTCACTCACAATAT
>JAVCKT010074189.1:0-15244 GCA_032273925.1 Rhynchotus rufescens
TCAACCATTCTGGGAATTCTGCCGCTCTCCATGAAGGAAGTCTGTATTTTCACTGATAGAAGTGAAAGCAGAAACATCTTCCACTCAACTTGAAACACAGTGCGGTGCCTTGGTGCGATTTTTTAACTTTACATTTTACAGATACTGCAGAGAAACCTGGTTTATATCTTTCCCGCGTGGCAGATGGAATAAACACAGAATCATCGCGCGGGATGAAACATGTGAGAAGGTCCCCTTGGAAGCAAAGGGAAGAGGTTATTGGAAATAACCTAGTTGAAAATTAAAGTGCCTCAAGTGTCCCCCCTGCTTGGACACTAAGAAGCTGGCACGGCGGGGCGGGAAGCAGCTGCAGGAGGTGTGTGGTTTAAAACACAGGCACGTCACTGGCTGCCTGGCTGCTTCTGCAGACCTTTCCCAGCCGAATGGGTGTTTCCAGCCTGCGCCCTGCGTGCTCATCGTGCGGCCCCACATCCCCTGCTTCTCCTGCACGCGTCGCGGTGAAGCAGGAGGAGAAATG
This sequence comes from Rhynchotus rufescens, assembly GCA_032273925.1. Taxonomy (NCBI): domain Eukaryota; kingdom Metazoa; phylum Chordata; class Aves; order Tinamiformes; family Tinamidae; genus Rhynchotus; species Rhynchotus rufescens. Next base: position 518 of record JAVCKT010074189.1, read on the forward strand.
GGAATTTGGGCAAGAACGGATCATCTTTTTCGGGAGCTTTGCAGGGAGCTGCGGTGACCAGCTCTGCACTGCCCAGCTCCAGCGTCGCTGTCACTTGTCAGGGAGTGTTGGTTGAAATACACCAGAATCACGAGTTCCACAGTTATTATCCCTCAATAGTTTCATGGCCTTTTTGGAAGTATTTGAAGTGTCCTTCCTTCCTTCCTTCCTTCCTTCCTTCCTTCCTTCCTTCCTTCCTTCCTGAGGAAGAATGTGTGTTTTTCCATGGAGCTGGGGACATCACTAAAACGCTTGGGCTGGCAGCTTACAATTAGCAATTGTGTCTTGGACCTGAACCTGGCAAGTTCACGTTGCAGCAAAAAGGTGGCTTTTCTAGATGCATTGTCCTACTTCTGCAAATCCTTGGTTTTTTTCCCTTTATCAAACTGCCTTTTTCTCCTTCCAAACTTGAATCAAACTCCCCAGTGGATTTTGCTGCAGCAAAATAGCGCAAGTATGTGTGAAAAATTGCTGCTCAGAGCTGTCCCACGCTAGCTAAATATTTAAACATGTGCAGCTTGCCTGACTGTATGTTGCTAAAGCAAGGGTTTCCTGACTCAGGATTTAACAGATTATTGCTGGGCTTGTGCTATTTTTGGAACTGGCCTCTTGCAAAGCAGGAATCCTCCCGGTTCTCCCGTGCGTTTGTGCATGGGCTGCCTGGGCAAGGCAGCGGGCGCCGCTTTCCAGAGGCTCCGGCACCGGGTGTGGACCCGGCCGGGGTCCCTGTGCCCGCTATGGGCACACTTGTTTCTGCAGTAATTCACACCATAAGGTGCAGTTTTTCCTAGATTTCACTGGGTGCGTTTTTCCAAAACAGTCGCAGTGTGTTAGGGCAGCAGATATGAAGAATATTCCATTATTTAACTGTTATTGCTATAGTGCTATTGTGCTCCATATCATTATTAGGTCAAGTAAGACCCTAGTGGGAGATGAACGATGTGATTCTGTTTGGGGCTCTGCAGGGCCGCGCTGCGCCCGCGCTTCAGAGTTGAGCGCTCCCTCCTGGGGACGTGTTCGGTGCAGCCATCAATGCAGCTCTGCAGCCATTAATATTTTTTCTTGGTAATTTATTTGAAATTTCAATTATTACAACACCCTTGGTTTGCTTCCATGTTTGTACGGCGGCGTAGGATTTCCCTATGGTCTCTGCAGAGTGCAGATAGCAGGTATTTGTGTTTTGCCAAGTGTATATATTCCTGCAGGAGAGGATAAGGCAGCAGTCCTGAAGAATGGAAAAACTCCTTCATATGCGCAGCAGAGCTGACTGCCTCTTAATTCTTTGAACATTTTTAGCCATGCTCCACCTATTACGCAGCTTCCTGAGCTATGGAGATGACTTTGTATTCCTTCATTTCATCAGTTTGAGGGTATTTATTGTAGTCCCTGATCCTATGGAGACGGGAAGGCCTAGGTGGAGGTTGGACCTGCTCAAAGCTCGGGACTCCTTGGAAGTGGCCAGTGCAGAGCCCCGTTCGCTCTTGGCTCCACCACGGTCGTTAGAGAGGGCAGCAGAGACCTTCGGTGGGACGAGCTGCCCCGCAGGGCAGGTGCCTGTGCCCAGCAGCACCTGTGCTGAGCAGAGCCGTGCTGGGATGGGCATGGAGCCCAGCCCCAGGACTTGCTCTTTGCTGTCAGCTCTTGGCCAAGTTGGAGCAGAGCTGCCCCACAGCTAACTTAATAACTTCTAGTGGAAGTTATTAATTAAGTTATTCGTTACTTTCCTTCATATCACTGAATTCTTGAGATTTTTAAAACATTTCAACACGCCAGATTGATTGCCTGCCTGACAGAGTAGTGACTAATTCAAACTAGTGATAGAGAAAGCCACCTTCAAGAGTAAGTGTCAAGTAGGAGTCAACACGAGCGGTGTTGCTTGCTTGGAGCCCAAATTCAGGGAGCCGAGGGGATCCACACGCTGCCTCTTGCTGTGGTGGTGGAGCAAGCAAATGCTCCCTGGGGGGAAGAGTCTGAGGGAAAGGAAAAGCTGCTCGGCGTGTTGGCCAGGAGGCAGCGAAAGGACCTGCAGAAACCAATCCCACACATCAAGCCATCAGCAAGTCATTAGGGAGGCTGGAACGAGGGACTGCGCAGAGGAGGGAAGAGGTTTGTGCCACTCCCAGCTCTCTGCTTTCTCAGACTTCTACAAAATAGTGGGCACTTATTTTTTATTCAGCCGAGGCCTTTCAAGTTGTCTTCTGCACTGCTGGAAAACAAACTGGTGCAACAGATCTGGTGCAAACTGGTGCAGCTGGTGCAAAAGCTTTGGCAGAGGTGCTGGGTTTTTTCCCACAATGAGTATACATCATTGCAAGAACGTGTATTGTGGAGTAAAAAAATTGAAATAACCTGAAGCACATCAGTATTTGGCCATTCTTAAAAAATAAACCTTCAAGAAGGGTTTTTTGTTGTTACTTTTTTTTTCCTCTGTGAAATCTGTTGCATGACTTTGTTTTTTACCCCAGTGCAAACAGGGCAACAGAGAAATGTCTTTTTCTAAAATAATTAAATAACAGATTCTGTTTTCAGTCCTTTCTTTGGTTTCTCCTTTCCACAATTCTGAAGTGCCCTCATGGGGCACAGGAATGTGCTCGGAGCTCTGATAGCCTCCAAAGACGTGTGATACAATGAGAAGCCATGAGGGAAAGATTCAGGCTGACATTTGCTTCGATTCTCTAGGAAAAACATTCTGCTCTTGTTGTTGTTAATCAAATACTTGAATTTGTACTCTTTTTTTTTCCCTAAATATTGAGCATTTTGAGAGGAGTGAGAAAACTGAAAGAAATTCAGTTCTTCTATTATTTCTTCTAATTATTCTTCTAGTATTTCTTCTGTGGATCTTTGGCATGTACATTATCACGCAGCTGGAATTTTTGATTTTGAAAGCAATTTCTGTAATTATCTAAAACTGCCCCATCCTTTCTTTATTTAGAAGATGAGAGAGAGATGAGGAAGGGGCTGGAGCATCTGGGACTGGGACTCATGTGAGGAAAGCCTGAGAGAGTTGGGCCTGTTTAGCCTAGAGAAGAGAAGACTGAGAAGAGAGAAGATTGAGAGGGCATCTTATTAATATGTACATATACCTGAGGGGAGGATGTAAAGAGGATGGGGCCAGACTCAGTGGTGGAGTGACAGGACAAGGGGTAATGGATACAGGTTGAACCCCAGGCAGTTCCCTCTCCATGTGAGGAAGAGCTTCTTTGGTGTGAGGGTGCCCAAGCCCTGGCCCAGGCTGCCCAGGGAGGCTGGGGAGGCTCCTGCTCTGCAGATCTCCCCAACCCGCCTGGATGCGCCCGGGTGCCCCGTGCTCTGGGTGTCCCTGCTGGAGCAGGGGCTGGGCTGGATGATCCCTAGAGATCCCTTCCAACCTCAGCCACCCTGGGATTCTGTGACCAGGCTGCAGGATCCCAAGCCTTGTTCTGCAGAGCAGGACGCTCTGCTGCCACGTCGCAGCGCTGCTCACGGAGAAGTAGTTCCGTGTGCAGGGCAGCGAGGCTGAGCAGGCGTGGGGAGAACGCCCGGTTTGCAGCTCAGTGCAGAGCGGCGAGGCCGACGGGCAGCCTGCGTTACCTGACCTGGAGCGACCGCGGCGGCCGTGGCCTGCCCTGCCCGCCGTTCCCGCGCCAGTTACCTATTGATTATTGTGCCGGCCACCAGCGGGATGCAGTGCTCTGTATCACGTCTGCCACGCAGCCAGGAACTCCGTTTGCTTGGGCTTGGAAACAGCAGCAAGCAGCCCTGTGCTCAGTTTGCAAAATCTGCATGAAGAAGATGCCTCATTTGCTCTCTTACTGCTTAAAAAGCGAGGGAAGGTCCTAACCCAGAGCAGGGAGTTTAATTATTGCCTTTGGCAGAGGGCTGTATCATTTCCGAGGGTTTTGTTGGTGAAAATCTTTGGGATTTAGCATTAAAACCTGCTCACACACAGTGGGAAGTGGTGGCTGGAGTTAAACACCTGCATTCAGAGCTGAGCGTTTGTTGTGCATCGTTCTGCCTTTCCCCATATTTATGTGCCTGCCCTTTGGGACACTAATAGAAGGGAGGGGACAAGGTCACGCTGTGATTCCTCACGCGTTTGGGGACATGGGTTGAAATGCGGCTGGTCCCCGTTGCTCGTGCTGTTTTGCTGCCCGTTAACCTGCGTGTGGAGCAGTGGGAATGCCGGGACGTGCCCTGCCTAGGGCAGCTGCTCCCACCTCTAATATTTAACTAGTGGCAAGCGCTTAATGGGGCCTTAAAATCATGGCAAAAATTTCAATGAAATTATAGCCGGGGGAAAGGACATTGCGGGGTTTGGGGTGAGCGAGGGCTTCAAACTCTGGTTCTTAAACTTGGGGTGAGATACGTGGCCCGTATGGGAAGAGTTAAATAGTTGATGGGTCGAGCTGGGTGCTTTTTGCCTTCCCCAAAATAGGGATTGCAATTAGTGGAGCAGCTTGAGCGCAAGCCAGTCTGAACAGCCTGGCTCGTCTAAATAACTGCTTCAAGCGAGTGTCGCCTCCCTTCTCCCCAAGCAGGCTGTAATAAATAAATATCTTAAATAAGAGGATGCAAAAAGCTCATTATAGGACTGCAGCGCTCTTGGCAAGCGAGAAAGCGTCTCCCTCTGCAGATGGGATGGAGGGGGAAAAAGAAGTGTCCCCATCCAAGGGCTGCCCTTGCTGGGTGCTCCTGTCCCAGAGCAGTTAAATTAGACTGTAAAACCAAAGCGGTCCCTGAAGCCTTTGTGCATCCAGGGCCTGGTGTGTGCCTTGTTCGTGCGTCAAAGATGGACTTGATGGCTCTTATTGCCTTGATGGCTCTTATTGCACCTGCAGTGGGCCATAAATTACCTGCAACGGAGTAATTTAAAGCACGATGGACAAGGGGAGGTTCTTGACCTTGGCGTCCGTGGCTGCCACCGCCGTGGGGCCTGTGGAGCATCCTGGCTGCAGCCACGCGCTCACCCAGGGGACTTGGACTCCTCCTAAGTCCTTTTCCAAAGGAAAACCGGATGAGGACAATCCCCTTCCAATTCCTCTCCATAGGTAGCGTGAGCAACATGATGCACGTGCCAAACGGGTCGTTAGCGCGCGCATCCCGCGCACGTTACCGGAATGAGGGATGAATTTGCCATGACTAAAGCCAAAATAAGCGGGTGCGATGGGTTATTTTTAGCGTGGCTAAAATGAGACCAGGCCTGTAAGTCGCTCTTGCTCCGTTAGCAAAGAGGCTATTTCAAAACTTTGCCGGAGTGACGTTGAGCCCCTCTCGTTGTTGTTGTTGTTAAAAATCTGTTGGGAGCAGATGGAATTGAATTTTTTTTCTTTTGGTTGTTTTCTTTTCCCCTCCCAAAGCTGTCCAAGAATAACTCCTGTTTTTAAAGTCATTTCGGAGGCGATGTGGAAGGTGCATATGGCAAAGCTGGAATGGGAGCAGGGGCGTTTTGCAGGGATGCTGCCCCTGTGGAGCTCCTGCCCAGACTGCTGCGCTCCAGGGACACTCACAACGGCTGCAATTTGGAGGTCACCCCACGTAAAACAAATAATCTGTCCTGTAAAATTTACTTGGCGATTAAAGGAACTGCTGGCAGGTTTGGGGTTCGGAAGCCTGTGTGTCTGCTCTGCTGCTAGGGCTGCTTTGGTGACGGCGGCAAACTCGGTGTTGTCTGCAAACGAGGGCGTCTTCTTGCAGATTTGACTGTTTCTTCTGAAAGTACAATGATATCCTGCAGCCTTTGCTGGGTGAAAATGCATTTACAAAAGCACTTTCTCTGCGGGGGCTTTTTTTTTTGGATGACTTCTGCTTAGATCCACCCTAAGGAGAAGCAAGGCAGGTTTTTTTTCATAGACGAGGATGTATCTTGATGAGGAAATATTTGATACGGGTCGTTAAATTTAGTGTGCTGTTTTATTTAACAAACTGCAGCAGTTGAGGTTTCAGTGGCCCCAAACCCCTCATCTTGCTAAGGGATGCAAGAGCTTAAGTCATGTCGATGCCTCCTGGCTCTTCCCAGTGAGGAAGAGGAGCGCGGTCTCGTGTCCCAGTAGCTCCCTGCCTCCCTGGCCGCTCGACTTCAAGGCTGCTGAATTACTGCTGGTTTTTCCCATTTGCTTTATTTTCACAGGCTCTTCAGTAAAATGTTTTAACGGCCTGAAGAGCAGTGTTTTATTTGGTTCTTGTAACATCTTCTAATTGTGAGACCTTCACAGGAGAATTTGGTGGGGTGTATGGGCTTAAACCAGCCCTGGGAAGCTTTTAATAATGTCGTTGACAGGATTCAATAACATTTCCTTGAAGCTTAGCTGCTTTTCTGCATTCTCTTGAGCCGTGATATGGGCTTGCTGTTTGGTTGCAGTCAGAAAAAGGCCCCTGACAAATAAAGGCCATATAAAAGAGGGACGTTTGACAACCCAGGAGAGCATTCGCGGAGCTGATCAAAGTCAGACGGGACTGTCGGCTTTTCCAAGGGTTTTCTCAGCCATTTAACTTTCCGTAATCAAAGGGGAGGGTTTGCAAATGTATTTGGGTTTGCATAATGCACAGCTGCCTTGCTCTGCCCTTCCTATTATCAGTATTTGCCTAGTTGAACACACAGGTTGGCGTTAACACATGCATGCTAGAATTGCATTTTGATGGGTGCTTAATTCTTCAAGAGCCTTACGGTTACATACAGATATATTATTTTACTTCTTGTATGCAACCTGAATGTCATGTTTTGATTTTCCATGTTGGAATATAACCTGGTTAAGCAGGAATGTGTCTCTTTGGGAACGTTTGGTTTCACGGAGCATGCGGTGCCTTGCAACCGAGGCCCAAAAGGAGCCGGGACTCGTGTGGAAACAGCCCTGCCTCAATTCAAATCAGCCAAATTGCTGAGATTTTGAAGTTTTCCTCTGCTTAACAAAGGGGAACCTCACAAGGAAGCTCGTTGGATCCTCCTTTCGTTGCATCCTCCTTTCTTCTGAAAAAGTGGTTTAAGATGCATTCAGCATTTTAGTTCCTTTTGTTCCTACTTCAGTAGAAATTGCTTTCGTTAAAAATGAGTCATTTGGGGAAAATATCTTTCTTTTTCCTATGGGGTTACAAATCTTCTTTTTTCTTACTGCCATTAAGCATCTATCAAAAGAGCATATATAGGAAGATCAGCTGGCTTGGACTGGGAAATTTCGAAGGGGAAATGAAAGAAAAAAAAGGAAGAAAGGCACTTTGATGCACTAAATACTTAGAGAATGCGATTGCAATTCTGCACATAGTATGTGCAAATAAAGTCCCTGCTGCCACGTGAAACCTGAAATTCAAAGAAATGCCTCTTTGTGCTCATCTGCCTGTCTTTAGGGTACTGCTGATCGAAGATGCACGTTGTTTATTCATGTTATAAAAGTAGCTCTGCCTCCCTGGTGGCCTCTGATCAACTTGATCCCAAAATTTGGGTTATTTTTATTAGAAGGATGCGCTGCGCTTTCCTCTCCCGCTCCAAGCAATCCCTTGTTTGCCTCATCCTTAAAGCCAAATAATCTTCCCTTCTTTCAGACAGTGATCTAAAAATAATAATATAGATGATGTGAGGAGCAGGTTACCTTTTGGGGTTAATACTGCTTTGAACATGGATGGGGTTATCTAGGGGATAGTGTGACCATACAGGGCACTAGAATGAGAAGGAGCAGGAACAACCCTTGTGATTTCCTACTTGTTTGCAATATGTGCTGCACCCTGGAATTCCTCTCCCGACGTCGATTCCCTGCTCTTCCCATGAGCATGTTGCCTTAACTGGTTAACTGCTTAGGATCTATTAGCTGGGGCCATTATTTAGGTTAACAGCCCCCCAGTAGATTTAGTAACATCTCTATTTATTATTTGAATGATTTATATCTGAGCATCTGCATCCAGATCCTGTTTTTTCCTTTTTTTTTTTTTTTGGATCAGGATCAAATGGGATTTAACCTTCATACCAGTCTGCTTTCTAATTTTTTTTTTTTTTCCCTTAAGGAAACTGTTTTCCCGGCAGGTAGCACACTTAGCAGCCTGGGCGTTCTTTTGAATGTCAGGCAGAAAATAAAAGGTATTATTTCTCTCCCAGCTAGGAAAGTGGGTCAGGTTGTCATATTTATTTATAGAAAGAGTCGATATTTTCATTTTCACTTTTTAGTGGGAAACTGCTTCATCTCTGGCTCGGGTGTTCCTGTAAATCCTGCTCTCAGGCACAGTGCTCTGTGGTCAGCCCAGAAATGGCCCGTGGAAGGGACCTGATCTGAAATTCCACATATTTTCACCAGGAAGGTTAAGTCTGCAGCTCGTTTGCAATCCGAAACGTATGCAGCAATAAAGCCTATAGCTCACTTTGAAATGTAGCACTAGTAATGCAAAAGCTTGTCAGAAAAAAAGTGCTCCTTGGCTGGGGGAGAATGCAGATGCATCTCTCAATCCTGAGCATCCGTGGTTTTAAAAATGGTAATTACGATGCTATATACATGAGGCGCACAGGTGCAGAGCACTGTAATATCAGTGCTTATGTGTATCCTTTAGCCTCGCTTCTGAGTGATGGTGCATTTCTGATTTGAGGGGGAAACTGCTGCAAAATCACCCGATGAAGCTGGAGGGCTCTCCGCAGCTGCCTGGGAATTCCAGTGAACTTGGGAGGCCGAAAGGAGGGCAGGCTGAGGTGGGAGGCTGACTGCTGCAAAAATGGATTCAAGCCAGTGGAGTCAAAAGTGCAGAGTGCATCCTGCAGTGGGCTTAAATGACCCACTTTTTTTCCACATTTTCCCACATTTTCCTGGGCTCCCTCAATTTTTTCATCTTGGGTTGTGAAAAGCTTTCCTGCATGGGCGTTACACCGTTCGAGTTTATGTAAACCAAACCTGTGTCATTAAAATTACACTAATTGGCTTTTACTCTGCTGTGAGTTGGGGATCTTGTATGCAAGAGCCTGGATTGTACAAGCAAAAGTTCTTGCGCAGAAAAAGGGCTTACTAAAAGAGGGAATGATGATGAATTCAGGTTAATAAAGGACTTCACACCCCAAATAAACCAAAACCTTAAGGTTTGGGGCAGATGTGGCAGAAGCAAATTGGAACTTGAACAGAGATTATTTAAAAAAAATGATGAACAATTTGCAGCAGTGCTGCTCAGTTCCTTTAGAATTGTTTTTTTTTTTTTCTTTTTTTTCCCCTTAGAAAATGTACTTCATCTAGGCTACCAACTGTGCGTTATGTTTTCCTGGAAGTCAGGCTGGTTCCTCTGATGCAGCGAATTGTTTTGATGTTCCCTGGTCAACCTTGATGGAGCCCGGCCAGCTTTAGAGATCGCTCCTCCTTTGTTGGGCTGCTCTCGGTGATTCTCTTCGATGCTCACAGGGCTGTTTTTGCCCCTAACTTGAGCCGTGCAGGTGGTCGGGGTTTGGGCAACGTCGAGGCCATCAGCCCGGGGCAGGACTGGGTATTTGCAAGAGCAACTTGCCCGCGATGGGGAGGATTCATTCCGCAGTCCTGTGCCATGGGGAGGAGGGGGCTGTTATGTGTCTTTTTGCATGGCAAAGTCAGATGCTTCATAATCCCTGAGCTTTATTTGCCTCTGCTCTGCGTGGCCAGGTGTGAGGCAGACGAGGTGTCGCTGTCAACCGTGGCGGCGTCTCAGGACCCCCGGCGAAGGATGCGAGTTGGGGTTTTCTGAGGCACTTGCAGCTAAATAATCTTTCTTTCCAAGAAGCAGGCCAAGATCCACTAAATGGCTTTGTGAACAGATGGGAAAGCGTAGCACAACTGTGAGATCCGTTTAATAAGCAGCCGTTTCGGCGCCCGCCGTCTGGGTGGGCAGCGTCTCAGGTGCGCACGTGGAGCAGAGAGGGCTGCCTGAAGGGGACCTGATGAAGTGGCCTTGTACCACCATAAAGCTTCTGCACACAGTAAAGGCTCTGCAGTGCTCTAAAGTGCTCTGTTCTTAAGGAAAAAAAAAACCAATTGTCAGATAATTAAGATTGGAATTATAGTGGTTTGGAGGAAGAGACCAAGGTCTTGATAATGCGCACAGTGATAGTAGCACTTAACCACAGAAACTGGCCCTTCAAAAACAATGCTGCTTTGAAGAAGAGGCTTCTACGGAATAGAGATCCTCCTCCTTCCCCCAGTGTGAATGGATTTGCCGAATTTGCAGTAGTCGAGGTGCAGGAGGAGGTTCAGGCTTGTGCCGCAGCCTGGCTGAGCGGGTCTAGCCGAGGTCATGCAGCCAACGGTGGCATCTTCCTGAGTCACGGAGGTGGGGCTGGAAATCAAGATCTAGGAAGATACCCATCTGTATTTGTGGTATTTTCTGATTGAATTTAATTGCTGGACAAACTTGATCGGGCCGGAAGAGGCAAGAACTTCAGGTGAATCTAGAGTGAGTTTCAAATACACTGTCTGTGTTCAGATGTTCTTGCAAGATAACCTCTAACGTAGGGGACTGAGGTAGGGGTGAAACACCTGTATCTTTGGGGGTCCTGAACCTGGGATCTGGTTTTGTGGTGCTGCTGACGTGCCAGGAGATGGCAGAGGAGCAGGACACCAACTTTGCCTTTGTTATTTTTAGTGCTGGCGTGCTGAGGTTGGGCAGTTTGATGCTCCATCAAACAACTTGCCCATGGGTTCAGTTCTTTTATCTATTATTATGACTTTGTGTCCTCGGTAAGAAAGAAAACAAATCTCTTTGGTAGAGAGCAGCTGAAGTGCGTTGCCAGGGAATGCCTTTGAAATTCCTCTCCTTCCCCAACAGAAGGGGAAGTGAAACTTTCAAGGAGAAAGTGGAGCACCACAAGGAGCTCTGGGAATGCTCCTGCTTCCTTAAGGAGACGATGCTTCTCGAGACCAGCGCTGATGCTGAAAGCAGCTGACAGCTCCAGGAGAGCGATGGCAGCGGCACCAGCCAGCCAGAAAGGGACAACTTGGGTGACACTCATTTTCTGTGACAGCCGAAGAGCAGGAGCTGGGTCCAGGTGTCAGTGGGAGATCAGTGGAGCTGCGTGTGGCCGTTGAAGGGGGGCTGTGCTTGAAAACACCTGGTTTCTACCTTCTCAGGTAAAGGCATTTAGCACCAGAGCTCATCTTTTGTGCTTTCTTATATATCTTAGACTGTAGACATTCACTCCATCTTCTTTGGAGCCCGAAAGCTTGTCGGATGGAAGCACATCTATCAAGAGCAAAGCGGGATTAAGGAGGTTTGTGAGCAGCCTTCCTGCAGGTTGTGGCTTAGGAGAGCTGCAGCGATAGGTTTCCCCTGATAATATTTCCCTGCCCGTCCCCTCCCAGGCCGTGTTGGGATTTTCAGTCTCTGCCCTTATCTCCGATCAGCAGCCAGGAAATCGCTCTCTGTATTTTTACATATCTCGCACCGAAGGGCAAAGCTAATCTGTCCTTTGAAGAAAGCCTGTTTCCCATATCAAATTAACTGTGCCAGTCACTTTTATTTTTTTTGAAGCAAGAGAGTTCTTTAGCATCAATTCAGCTGTGCCACGGAGAGCGTGATGAGAATAGCAGCTATTAAATGGAGAGCGTGACTGACACGTCATTTGGACCTCTTTGCTGGGGAGAAATCAGCTGCATGACACACAGGGACCCTGAGGAACACGATGCAGAGGGTGGTGCAAGCCCTGCAAGCCCTGGTGTAGCCAAGGCCATCAAAGAGTGGGTCCAGACACACTCAGCTTACACAGACACCACCGAGAAGCTCTAGCCCTACAGTAGGTGCAGTTGCAGGGTAGGGCCACCCTGACACCGGGTGCAGAAAGTGGCGTGATGCTCCGTGGAGGACTACCTGGAAAAATCATCAGGGGAGCAAGCAGTGATCTTGCCCTCTTACCTGCAGGGTCAAGGTGATGGGATTTGGTAGTCCTGGTACTACGGTTGCAGCAGCACTTTCTGTGTGAGTTTGCTCATATCACAGATCACAGGATGGCTGAGGTTGGAAGGGACCTCTAGAGATCACCCAGTCCCATCCCTGCTCCAGCAGGGACACCCAGAGCACGGGGCACCCGGGCGCATCCAGGTGGATTGGGGAGATCTCCAGAGCAGGAGCCTCCCTGGGCAGCCTGGGCCAGGGCTCTGCACCCTCACAGTGAAGAAGCCCTTCCTCACATGGAGATGGAGCTGCCTGGGGTTCAACTTGGCCCCAATGCCCCTTGTTGTGTCAGTGGCCAACACTGTCCTGGGGCCAGTGAGTTTGGTCCAAACCCATCCTCCCCACATTCTCAAGGATGGTTCTGCTGTTATCTCGCTTGCACTGGGGGCTTGGGGCACGTACAGCATTGACTGGATTCTCTATAGACATAGTCTTTAGTCTGGTACCTGTTGCTGCATACATTAAATCCTTATTCAACCTGGTTTTCCAGGAGCATCTTTACCTTTCTCTGTGGGAGACCTGATATGTAATTAATGTGTCTTTTCTACCTGCTACTAATCATTCTTTTCCTCACCTGTGGTGAGACATCGAGTTGACAGAAGAGGGGACTTGACTGTTACAAGTTAGAAATTCAGGGAATAGTTGCAAAGATTTGGTTGATGTGTTTCTGCATCTTGTATGTGTCTCATCACTATTCCATGTCTGTAAATTAGAGCATTTGCTTATGGCACACTGTAAAAGGAAGACCCTGCATGCCAAGACTGCATTTTTTGAGAAGATGGACAAAGCTGAATTGTTAATTGGTCTAGGATAAAATGCCGTTGTTCTGCTAATAGCCTCTAAGAGCCCTTTCTTTACTGGATGTAAATTTGAATTTAATAGAAACAAGGGCTTTTAATTGTGGTATTTTTGAGGCAGCGCAGCAGCACTTGGGAGAGAGAAGGAAAACTTATTGTTTGCATCAGGCTCTAGTTTCAGTAACCTCAAAATCGGGATGAGGAGCCAGCTCTTTTTTTGCTGAGGAGGAAGATGCTGGTGCGTGCTCTGGCGTGGAGCCTTTGTCATGAAAAGTAAATTTGGAGATCTCAGACCTTCTTGAGATCCACTCACGGTATCTTAGAGAGGTTGAGGCTTGATGTGCAGCACGAGCTGAATCAACCTGCTTGCCTCTGGGTACTGCAGGAAAGGAAAACTGTGTCTTCAAGTGTCTACTTCTCCCCGTGAAAATGTTATATTGATCAACTATCACCCTGTCCTTCACCTTTAATTTTGCTGTTTTTTAGAAATAAGGACCTCAACATGATTTACTTCAAAGTTATAAGGTGCTCTTGAGTTTTGGACTATCCTGCACTTAATTATTAGCAAGAAGGCCATTAGACTGGATAACAGATTTGAGCCTTTGCCTGGTTATGTAGCTCGTGGCCTTGTAGGAACTTGGGCAGTGTATATTAATTTCTACTTGAGAAATACACTTCTAATATTAACTGCTATCGACTATTCCTCTGTTAATTGCTATTTTCTTATGTTGCTGTTAAACCCACGTGTGTTTATCTGCGTTGCTTTGGTGCTCAGGACTTGCTTTTCCCCTGTGCTCTCCCAGGAGATGCCTCTGCTTGGCAGCCGAGGTTCTTGCATTAGCATCCTGCTTTTTGGGGGGCTGCCAGAATCACAGAGCAGTGTCTAAAGACAACAGAATCCTCTCATTTAAAATACTTGTTTGTAGCAGGCTCTTCTTTTTGCAAAACCGTAGTCCTTTTCATTGCTTCACCTTGGTCTTTGCTTACAACAAGGTGACGTGCAGAGCGCTTGCGGTTGGAGCCCTTTGGATGCATTCCCTGATTCCACCTTTGCATTTTCCATTTGATTCCTAAATGTTGGAGTAAACCAATGGAAAACCAGTGACAAAATTACATTAGCAGCAAGTACCAACACTGCCCTCTGCTAAGGCTCAGAACGAGCCTAAGCAGCGCGTACACGAACCTACCTCTGTGCTTTAAAATCCCAGCTCTGCAAACAGACCCTTGCAATGCACTTCTTTGTTTTACCCTGGTAGTTTTAAGTCCCGGCAGCAGCCCTGGCCCCGTGCAGCTTGAGATGGGGCTCCGCATGCGAGTTCTCCCTCCGTGTGTTTGTGCAGCGTGCACAGAATCCAAGTGACCCTGGGTTTTGTTTTCGCTGCGGAGCGGGAGCTGCGCGGACGTCGCCTCCTCGGCAGCCCCTCTTCAGCAGAGAGCTGCTGTCCATGCTGCCCTCTCTGCAGGCAAACATGGGCAGCAGGAGCCTGCCAAGCCTTGCAGCCCTCGGCTTAGGATCTGAGCTTTAAAATTGCAATGGGAGAGTAACCAGGAGCTGGGAGAAATGGGAGAAAACGCCGCGCTGCCCTTCGGACCCGCTCGTTCTCGTGCAGTAGCCAGAAGACCTTGGATCCCAAACCACAGGGTTTTCCTGGTGCTCATGGTGCAAATAACCTGGGTGCTGCACCCGGCTCCTGAGGTGCTTTCCATGGTCATCCCATCACATTCGGAGCCTTTTCCCATGGACAAACCCAGAATGTCGTCCCAGAACATGCCCCTGTCAGCAGGACCCCCCAAGGCAGAGCACGATGCTGCCCGTGCGGTGCAAGGAGGCTTAAATTGCTGGGAAAGGGGTTGCCCCAGGAGCTCCCTCGAGCTCTCTTAACTGAACATAAAACTGAAATTTCAGCGTCCATCTGCTTTTTTGTGCTGAGTTTTTGTTTCTGTCCATGCTGCAGCACGTCTTTGTGGGAGAGGGCTTTATAAAGCAATGCGTGGCTGATAAGGTGCTGCCCGTTCCAGGTGGGAGACACGAGAAGCACTC
>JAVCKT010074361.1:4080-15231 GCA_032273925.1 Rhynchotus rufescens
AATTTTGCTTTCCTAATTTGTGGTAATAGTTAGATTATAGTTTTATGTTTTTGTAACAAAATATTGCAGTTGCTTGTGCCATGAAAATAAGGCAGTTATGCTTCAAGGTTAAACTTATTTCCATTTAAATAACTTAGCTTCTCTGCTCCTTTCTGTTATATATTCCTCTCAGTCTTAAAAACAAATTACAGAAAATACTAAATAAACAAGAAAGAACACTGATGCCTTTAAAATTCCTCATTAATAACTACTCTTTGTGATTAAGAATCTCATAGATCTGCATTTACACTGAGATCGTTTTGCATTTTGCATTATCACGTTTGAAACATAGTAATGGTCCATCCAGATTAAGGTCTTTTCTCAAAATAGTAGAAGTATGTAAAAAAAAGAAGTTTGCAATGATCAAAATTCATTTAAACAATTAAAAATTGATTTTCTTCTGAACTAATCTACAAAATAATTACTCTTATTTTATCTTTTTGCATTTCATATTTCTTGAATAGTAGTATCTACCTAATTAAAAAAAAAAATCTATTAAAACACATGTTCATAGACATCAGGCAATAAAATCTATTCTACAAACGTTCCATCTGGAGAGCATTCAGCTTGGAAAGGCATTGCAGACTATACCCTTCTTTGTCTGCTCTCTTCAGAATCTTTCTCTTCTCTTCCAGATTCTGCTGCTTGCAGACAGTTTACATTATTTTTTTCTCGTGCAAAAATTGTCCTTTAGTTGAAACAGCTCTTCAGTATGTTTTTGTACTCCCACTTTATTTATACAAAAGCATTTTCAGCCTTCTCATTCTTGAATCAAAGATACTATATCATTCTAATGTCCTTCTCACATAAATATTTTTTTCTTTCTTTGCCTCGCTTAGCCTTGCCTTTTTCCTTTCCTTTCCTTTCCTTTCCTTTCCTTTCCTTTCCTTTCCTTTCCTTTCCTTTCCTTTCCTTTCCTTTCCTTTTTTTCTTCCCTTCCCTTCTCCTTTTCCTTCCCTTCTCCTTCCATTCTCTCTTCTTTTTTTTTTTCCCCTTTTCATATTGAGGTCATATTTCTTTCATATATCTTTCATATATCTGATTATGTTGATATTTTCTAAGAACTTGGATTTTTAGCATGACTTGGTTCACATCTTCTCACAGTTCAGATACAATGACAAGTATTTATGAAGTTTCTCTGAAATTGATTACAGAAGATTTAAGAAAGAAATATAATTTCATCTAGACATAATATTAGACTAAAAACTAGGGGAAATTAGTCTTCAGGACAATGCTGGCTTCAGTAATACCTAGATGTGACTTATGTTATGACCACACCTAAAATGTTTTGCTGGAATCCAGTGTGGCTCACACAAGCATTACCATTTGTGAGCAATCCAGTCCTATAAGCTGAAGTTATAAATTCCCTGCAACAACCACAGTGGGAGATGGTTGTGTCCAAAGACCTCTACAGATAGCTCCAGTCGATTTAAGTGTTGGGCATTCTTTTCTCTTCTGACTGTATCCGAAACAAGCAAGAAAAGCTAGGAATCAATTTTCACAAAGGGTATAGACTGCTTTATTCTGAGAGTGATTACCTAATAAATCTAAAATAAGATAGACTTCTAAAAATTTGGGGGCATAAATCTCCTTTCTGCATTTGCATAATAGTGGTTAGAGCATTTGTCCAGATTTTGAGACCTTCTGCCTTCTATCACTTCTATCACTTCTATCACTTACCTTCAGGCTATAAATAATTAGAAAATGTAAGGAAAATGTTCTTAAGAGTTCATGGCTAGAGGAATCTTTTTAGGGTAATTCATTTAAAACACTGTTAAAGTTTGCATACATTCACATTAGCATCATCCCAAATGTGTAAGAACCTGGTGGAAAGTGGTCTCTCTACTACCACATACTAATAGTTGATAGATTTGTCCTTGTAAAGCATGTACCTCCATTTTCTGTAAACAGACAATGGTGAATGACTCTACAGACATCTAGAAGATTTAGGCATGTTTTGAGTGTCTAAACTTGCTGGTTTGGTCAAGTCCATAAGTTACGTCGGTTGCATGTTAAGTGCGCATACTTTTTAATTATGTGCAATTCAGTCACATATTTTCATCTAAATAATTAGCTAGACATTGAAAACTACTGATGTTGAGAAATACATACATATATATTTTTATATATATGCAATATTCCAAACAATTATTTTTTTCCAAATCAAAGTAAAAGCAATAATATTCGTAGATGTGTAGAATTCATGGAAGGATTTGTGGAAGCTGATCAAGGACTTTGTAGTCTGATGGCTAATGTTCTATAATTAATAATAAGAAGAATGATCCCAAAAGCATGGTAAAAAAGCAATAAAACTTTTTGCAAGATTTCTTACACCACCTTACATCAGCAGTAGAGCAGTCATGAGGAGAGCCAAAGTGTATCTTTGCTTTAAAACTTGTTATTCTAAAATAGAATTGCTCAGCTTACTTCTGGGATTTTATTAACTGGTTAAAAGGTTAATATTCCCTGATTTTTTGTCAGTATTGTTTGGTTTAGCTCTTCAGTATTTCTTGTAATGTGACTTTTACTTGGATATAGTAAGTTCTATACTTTGTTGGACTACTGTCTCTCTACGCTATGTGAAAAAAAAAAAAAAAAAAAACTTAAACCTAATTCAACTTATACCTGAACCAATCTCTCCAATCTCCATCTAATGGCAACTACAGAATGTAACTTTTCTCAGTTTTGCTAAAACACAATTTCCTTCACAATCTAGCTATAGGATCATTTGAAGGGGGTGGACTAAAACTAGCATGTATGCAAATTATAAGGAAAAGTTTTAATTGCATTTAGAATACTAAGTGCATGTTTTATACTGTGGGAAGACATATTAGTAGGTATTTGGGTATCTGGCTGAGTTCAAACAGCAGCCATATGCCAAAGCAAAAAACTACACTAAAGGAGATATTTTAATCACAGCTCTGTGTGTGTAACATGCAATGTTTACAAGCAATTTAATTCTGACAGTTGTACAGTAAATGGAACAAGTTATATTCTTTTAATTTGTTGTGTTCTATTTTATTCATAATTAAAAAAAAAAATAAAGTGTATTATAAGCTTTTCCATTGACATGTCACCAAACACATTCTTAACAGAAGATTTGAGTCTAGGTTAATTTAATTATAGTGAGCCTAAGTGATTAGTGAATAATAGCATTATTTTAACATGCAACATTTATATGATTGAGCAATGATAGTTTTAGGCAACAGTTCCTATCTGTGCAGCAATTTCCTGAATTTCAGAATAAATCTGCACAAAGAGATGACAAAAATTACCTGAGGATTGTGAGGATATGGCATACACACACCACTCGCAAAACAGCTCACAAAATGACAGAATGTTGAATTGCTCAAAGAAACTTACCCTTTGTTCAGAAAACCTTAAAGCACTGTGAACATCCCTGCTTTATACTTTTCTAACATAATACAATATTTTGTATCAAGCTCTAGTAATGACAACCCTTTTGGTCCTCACTGCATTATGGACATGGAGTATCTAGTGCTAAAACACCAGGGGCTGATTGCCAATTCTGGCACCTTTTTTTGGATCAGCACAAAATGGCAAAAGGTAGCACACACAATTGAAATAGTGTTATTTATTAAGTAGATGATAATGATAAAACTTAAAGATATGAATTTAAGTTCTGATCCTAATAGAAATGGAAATATATAATTATATATTTAACTTTAAAATATACAGTTTTGACTTTCAAGTCATTCTTACCACAGCGTTGACAGAGCATCTAGGCACATTAACCAAAGTGACCTATGTATCACTTTGGTTGAAAGAAGGTCACAATACCTCATTTTTACCAAAAAGTCTATTATTTGAGTATTTGTGTCTACATTTGTGTAAGGTTATTTCTTTTAGAACTATCTTTTTTTGTTATTGTTAAACCTTTGCATAGTATAAGGCTCCTAGCCTTCAGATTTTAACAGGACCATTATGAAAACACCACCCTCAACTCCTGTAATAGACTGAGGATCCTAATAGGAATGAAATAACCCCCATAGAGGCAGTGGGAATAATACCTCTGCTATGTCCGAGATGCAGTTTTAAAATGAAGGAGAGCACTGATGAGCAGCTGACAGGCTATGCAGGGAATATGTAAACTTTGTAGGTAAGGAGTTTTTAGCAGCAAACACAGTGCAGGCCAAGAGAGCAATCTTCAGCACGGGTTTGCACAGTTTGCTCTGAATTCCTGACAGCAGCCAACCACTGTAGCAACAGCTGCTCCTGCTCCTTCCCACTCCCCTTGCAGCCACTACATAACCTCCCGCAGCTGCCCTGCATCCTCACATCCGCTGTACATCAGCTGCAGAAGAGGCACTGCACACTTTCAATTTAAGCTGTCAAAACAAAGTAGAAAGGGAAGGGAAGGATGCTCAAGAAGCAAAGGAAAACATCGATTTTATTTTTGCTTTCTTCAGTTACCCCATATAGCTATGGAAATGTTGACTGGGCCAGTCACGCCTATCCATCTAAATCATCCAGCTTAAATGATGAGCTTCATGGCTGAATCTTTTCATAGAGTGATATTTTTCTCAATTAATTCTATGCATTGCTTGCAGATATGGTTGCCTTCAGCAAGGAACACAGCCAAATAGATTCCACTGGTACAAACAACACTACAGTATGTATTAGCTGTCTTGGTAAAGGCAGGGCTACCTGCTTTCTTGTGAGAGTGTTTTATGTTCTTTGTATGTTCAGACGAAAGCAGCTTTGGGAATAGGAGCCAAAATCTGTTCTAGATGAACTGTCACAGCAAAATACTTTCCCATTTTGTCACTGAAGTCTAGATCAAGTTGAAATGTAACAGAGAAGGTAAATGATGATGTATTTTTTCTTTGTTCTTTTTTTTTAACATAATCATACACATAAATTTTATTTTCTTTTTGAAGATGCACCATATGTCTAAGTTTTGACATAAATCTGTTAAATAGGAGACTCAGACCTTTCAAAATAGGTAAATTTTACCCTTATGTGGTAAATCTTTGAATGTGGAGTACTTCTAATCCTGATTTCACCGTTATACAAATCTGCTAGTTATTTACTTTCCTTTCTTTGCCCCACTACTGACCCTTGAATTACATTTCAGGAGCACTTAAACCAGTGAGGAGACAGAGTTCAAAGAACAGCTCTGTTTGATAGTCTGCTCATCAGTCTGGGAAAAGGAATCATTCTGAACCCAACTCAGTGTTGCTAGGGAAATAATCTGGCAATTTGGAACAGTTTTTGATTATAATTGCATCACAAAGAGGAAACCATGTTGTGTTTTTGCTTTATTTCAAATACAAGAACACAGAATAGATTTTGTTGTTTTTTTTTTTAACTTCTTAGTTCTTTACTCTGAAATGAATTTCTTAAATATTACAAATTTAGCAAAATAACATTAAATAATCCATATTTTCCTCAGCCTCCTTTTACCTTTAATGCTTAATAGGTTAAACATAAACCTAAATAGGTTATCATATTACTAAGGGAAATTCATCCTTCACATTATTTTGTCAATTGATCAAGACTCTATTTACAATTCTTTATGTAGATGAAATGGAATAAAAATGAAGCATCTCAAGGGTAATCTCACTGCAAGGTTGCTGTGATTGAACTATGAGCCTTCCCTGGGGAATTCCTTGCCTCCTGGAGTATTTCAAAGGATGGTAAACATTCCTACATAGTGGTTTATCACAATTATGTTGTCCATCAACCTGTTCCAAGAAGGAAATAACTTACAAAGTTACACACTATAATAGTTACAATCAATGTCTGATTAAGCTGTATGGTCCAAGGAAACATCTTACTCAAATATTTTTAATATTTTTTAATATTAAATTCACTTATTTGATAAATCAAATAAACATTTAGATGTATATTAATTTTTTGCTGCCCTAGGCAGAAGCAGCAAAGCCCTATTTGTGTAAAATTAGTCGCATGGCTACATCACAAGCAATGCTCTCTGTATCAGCCGCTTATTCAGTTACAGTTGTCATAAGTAATTTTCACTATTTGTAGTTACGCAAGTTGTAGGTATAATATTGTGGATCACTTTTAAGCCATATTTTTCCACTTCTTTCAGATATCCTAGGTCCACTAGAATGCTTCAGATGGCTCTAAATTAGGCAACTGGATTCAAAGTGTCTACAGTCCCTATCTAGTAAATGGAGCAAGGTAGGTGACTTTGAAAGACCTTGGGGAAGATCTCTGAGGAAGATCTTCCTTTACTTATTTCAGGATTTATATGTCTTCAATGTGCCTACAATTATCTAATCATTATACAAGTACGCAAACATTTAAAGTTTGATTTACTTAGCCAAAAACAGGCATTCAGTGACATCTGATATGCCTTAGGGTATCCTACCTGTTCTTCAGTCGTCCAAAGTGTGTGTGCCATTCTTATCAAAGTAATTGGTCATATTTGTGAGCCTCAGCAAGGTGTGTTGAAAATCTTGAGACAGCCACTTGGCTGTGTTCAGCTAGCTCTATCTAGCCCTTACTTTTTCAGGACTCCTTCAATAGTAATCTAAAATTAAAAGTGAGGTACATATTCAAGATTGTTCCATATCTCAGTCTTATGTGACTTGCTGAAAAATATTAAATTCTATTTGAAATTTCTCTTTCTCTTTAGCCAAAGAAATGAATAATTTCAATTAAAACTTTTTTTTTATATAAATTATATTAAGATTTTTTTAATACAATATTTTTTGAAGTTTTTGCTTTCTAGATGGTTTAGTCTTTGGATATCAGATTTTAGAAATTTTGACAGGATTGGAATGCTCTTCTGTTAAGATTGCTCTCCTCTCTCTACCCCCATAAGCTTCCTACAGTTTAAATAAAAATGAGGAGATTGATTTCAGTAATGTACACTAGTGATCTAAATAACTAAAAAGCCTCTATTTATTTGAGGCTTCTTTGAGACTGATCTGGTATGAGGCTGTTGTACAGATATGGTTACTTTAAGGCTCCCCTTCTTTTTGCCCTTTAAATGGTGATAATTATGTGCAATACTGATGATGATGTATCAACTGTGATCAGTTTTTAACCAGGTCATTCCAACCTATATTTATTGGGCTGCAAGAGAGAACCGTGTCAAGTTAAGAATGGATGATTGTTTTCTCCCGCTTAGGTTCTCTTTCACAGGTTGATATTTCCTTATTAGGAGACAAGAAGAAAACAAATAATAAAGAACTATATATACATATATATATATATTTAATTGAAGAAATATTTAGGTTCTCCTTGGTGGAATAAAGGTCTAACAGAAGAGGGAGTAATTTGCTACCAAAGGGTATGACTCCTCCTATTACAGTACAGGATGTAGACATAATTGATTTAAGAGACTTCATTGCTTATTAACTACTAAGAAAAGGGTAAATCAATTAATCAATAATCTAATTAACACATAAAACACCACTAGTGCTAAATTTGTAGTCACGTTATTTTGTATAATATATCAAATATTATGTATGTATAATATAGCATCTTAGAAGGTACTAATTATTACTTCTAAAACTTACAACTCATCTAAAATTACTAGTGAATTACAAATCTGTCACTCCTCCCTGCCATACTACTTAGCATTAGGGTATAGATCTACCCCTCTTTATTCTGCCTTTGCACACACTCTTTTAGACACAGAGCTGATGGAGTTGCCCAAAGGAATTTCCTCTACTGGGCCCAGATCTGTACATTCACTACCATTTCTGAGTACCCACATTGGCTCTCAGAATATCAACTCTCTTTTGTTCTTTACCTGATTGCATACTTCATCATCCCATTTTTCCATTTCTGGTCATACTTTTTAACCATTCTTGTAGCTGTCTTTCTCCACCCGCTCTCCACTCAAATAAACAAACTGGTCCTAATTTCCTTTTATGTGGTTTCCCTTCTGCTACAGTCACTATACCCAAATTTGGTGTTTCACATATCATTCTTAGGTGACCTTGGCCTTTTACATATATACTTCTTGGCCTTCTGCATATATACTGCTTAGATATATATGACCTTGTAAGACTCTAGACCTCTGAACTCTCCTAAAGTTAGTTTGTCCTATCAAATTATTCCCAGTCTTGCACACTTTTTAAGAAAAAATAATTCTACTTTAGTCTTGATTCCTCTACATTGTTACAATTCAGCACATAAAGTTTCTTATTTTATAGACAGGGAATCTGTATATTAAGGTGATTGAGAACATGTTTTTCATGCTGTTGAATACTTTTAATTCCCCTCCCAGTTTTGTGTAGAATTATTAGCCCTAGGGGTTTGGTGCTCCACTGGGACCTCTGCTCATAAATGTGATATTTATGTCTTACCAGTTTAATATAAAGAATTCCACCTACTGGCACAGCAGTATTTAGGGAAGTATGCCTTGCTTAACAGGGGGAGGGGTTGAAAAAGAGAGAAAGTCCTCCATTGACCTTCATTTCTACCACAGATGATTTACAGACTGCGGGATAGTGGGGTTAAAGGAGACATATAGAAAGCTACAGTCAGTATAATTCCTTCCAATAGCTGCTCTGTTGCATTTTTTCACTTTTTTTTCCCATTAATTCCAACTGTCCGAAGAAAGAAGCTCTGCAGTGACAACTGAGTGACAATATGACAAGGTTACAGCTATGATTATAAACATGTATGCATGAGGTCCAGAATGCAGTGTAGAAGGGACAGTTCATTATGTTCAGCATTATTTGGTCTCTCTTTTCCCATTCTCTAAGTGGTGACACATCAGATAATCTTCATTTGAACATGAGCAACTGCTTCATTTGAAGGAGGAAAAAAAAAAACTAATTGTGATCTTGAGAAATTACAAGCATGACAGAAGTTTCTGAGCACTGAGAAAAGGACTGCCACTGCAACAATGAGGAAAGGCTATTTTCTAACAGTCAGATAATCCATTTAGATTTCAATTTTTAATTAATTTAATTTTATTTAATTTTAATTAATTTTATTTTAAAATACAAAATAATAATTTTAAAATAGATGGTCCAAAGAATCTCAAATCTTTTCATAGATCTTAAAACATCAGTGATTTTTCACATTCAGGGTAGAAATAGGTGAAAGATAAATTGTGTGTAAGGTCCTTTATTAGTTTATTATAGACCTAAGCTGAAAAAAGTAGGAATTTGAAACTAGCTTTTGCCCAGTCTGGGTGCAATATCTTCATCACTAAACTTTTAAGGAAGAAAGGGAGCAGGGTCACTGGTTGCACAAACTCCTACTGTCTCTTAATCTCAGTATACCCACAATTTTCACAGCATTTTTTTTTTCTTGCTCCAGTATTGAAAGGTATATGATATAAAATGCTTGCATTTAGCAAGTCAGCACTTTTAATTGTCAATCTTTTCTGTGAACAGATAGGGAGTGATGGAAGTAGAAAGAAGTTAAGGACTATGCTAGAGGTAGTAAATACAGCGTTTCTCAAAATATGATTAGAGAGTAAGGTCTTTTCAGTATAGCCAGGCAAAAAGTAACACAATTCAAAAAGCTCTATGCATAAAACTTTGTTGGGTTAGATTTTGCGGATGAAAATTAAATTGTGAATTATGTAGCAAAGGCACTAAAGGTAGAGAACATATTTCCCATCTGAAATAAAGACACATCATAACAAGTACAATATATGAAGAAGCACAGTTTAAAAATTCACAAACAAGTAAACCAACATAGGATGTGCAACACACTCTGAAAACAGTCTCAAAACAAAATATGTACAGTAAAACTCTACAAAACCGCTGAGTAAAGCTCACATTAGTCTCACCATTTACTAAAACAGTTAAACAAAACTACCATAAAGCTCCAATCTGACAACAACAACAATAACCACAAAAGGATACAATATTTTAGTTCATTACATTATGCTTATGCTTCAAAAAATCTTAGCTGGTAATGGGGTAGCTGTATAAAGTGGGGACCGACACTTAGTCGACAAATAGTCGACACATAGCGGACGTGGGAGTTTATTACAGGTCTCCTGACCTGGATGAGGAAGTTGATGAGGCTTCTACAGGCAGCTGCAAGAAGCCTCCCAATCACAGGCTCTGGTCCTCATGGGGGATTTCACCTACCCAGGTGTCTGCTGAGATAATCACACATCCAGGAACAGACAGTTCAGGAGGTTCCTACAGAACATTACAGATAACTTCTTGATGCAGGTGGCTGATGAGCCAACAAGGGGAGGGGCGCTGCTAGACCTGATACTAACAAACAGAGATGGTCTAGTGGAAAATGTGAGGGTTGGGGGCAGTCTTGGCTGCAGTGACTATGAGATAGTGGAATTCACAGTCCTGCATGGAGGAAGCTTGGCAGGAAGTAGGATTGCCACCCTGGACTTTGAGAGTGCTAACTCTGACCTCTTCAGGGAGCTCCTTGGACGAATCCCTTGGGCCAGAGTCCTAGAAGGAAAGGGGGTCCAGGAGATCTGGCTAATATTCAAGCACCACCTTCTTCAAGCTAAGGGTCAGTGCATTCCTACAAGAAAGAAGTCAAGTAAGGGGGGCAGGAGACCTGCGTGGTTGGGCAAGGAGCTGTTGGGTAAACTTAATAAGAAAAAGAGAGCATGCATCATGTGGAAGAAGGGCCAAGCCACAGGGGAGGAATATAGGGAAATTGTCAGAGAATGCAGGGATGTGATGAGGAAGGCCAAGGCCTGTCTGGAATTAGAGTTAGCAAGGGATATCAGAGACAACAGGAAGGGCTTCTATAAATATATTAGCAGCAAGAGGAAGACCAGGGAAAATGTTAGCTTACTGCTGAATAAGGAGGGTGTCTTGGTGACAGAGGATGCAGAGAAGGCAGAGTTACTAAACATTTTCTTTCCCTCTGTCTTTTTTTAAAACCTTTTGTCTTTTTTTGAACCTTTTTTTTCCCCTCCATTTTAATTATTCTCTTTCATTTATTTTCAGTTCTTTTTTTGTGTGTTTCTTTTGTTTCTTTTAAACACTTTTGTAAGCAAAAAGCAGCACTAGTCATGTTTTACTGTTACATTAGTAAAACTTTTAAACAGTATTAGCACCGCTTTCACTCAGGTAGTGCTATTCAAAATGTAAGCATAAACCAACACATTCCAGCAGAGTGTTGCGAAATTTTGCAGTGTGAAAGCCGTAGTGATGGGGGGGGGGG
>JAVCKT010074429.1:0-15226 GCA_032273925.1 Rhynchotus rufescens
CCCTGCGTGTGCAGGGGGGTTGGACTCGATGACCTCTGAGGTCCCTTCCAACCTGGGGCATTCTATGATTCTATGATGATTCTATGACTCTATCTTCTCAGCCAGAAAAAAGGGCATCCTAAAAAAAAAAAAAAAAAAACATTTGAAGTGAAGACATTAATTTGTAAATACTGCAGAATTCACAGACTGTACGAGATTTTTTCATTTTCATAATTGTTGTCCTCATTGTGACATTAATATGAAGTTTTAGGTAAGATTCCTTGTGAGTGCTTCCTTCCTTAAATTATTTAGAGTTACCCTCATGCAAACTATTAACTACAGGTTAAACAAAATGACACCAGGAGCCTGGGTGTGTCAGGCCTGGCAAAGGGTTGCATGTTTTAGTTTCCCAAAAGAGGTACTATTTTGTTAAAATTAACTTAGCAGGTTAGCAGAAACTACCATTTTTTTACTATTCTTCATTTTTTTCATTTGTGTTCATTTCCTTGACCTTCTCCTCCACCAAAATACCACACCAAGTTAGTGTACTTTCAGAAGTTACAGTCTTATTGTGCTTTAACAGTTCTAGCTATTACTACTCTTAGGAAAATGTGATTTCTAATTTTCTTATTACAGAAGAAAGAACAAATGGGAAGGTTTTTTGTGTGTGTATTTTGCTTTGTTTTATTTTCTTTTCCATTTTCCAAAATAATCAACCACTGAAAGAGGAAAAAATCATGGAAAATTTCAGCTGCCAAAACTAATGTTTTAAAATTGCATTCATGTTTAAGAAAAACAGGAAAAAAAGAAGCTAAAAGGGAATTTTGGCAGCACCTTCTGAAATATGCTCTGCATTTTTCATTCCTTATATTATCAAATGAACATTGATAAGGGAATAGTCTTTGATTTGTGATGACATCTCCTTGTTGAATTACCTAAGAAAAGATATTTCACTGAACTTTTCCCTAATATTTCATTTAGGTTCGCTAATCTAGCAGCTGAAATCTTAATTAGTGGTACAAAGATATTGGAATTCTGTTTTATATCAGACAAAATTATGTTCCACTGTGATAGTCAGTAAAGAATAACAGAAGTAACTATAGCTACCAAGTTGGATACATAAAAATAAAATTACTTGCTATAGCTCCAGTTGTGCTTTGATGATACAAGATTTATCACTATATTTCTCATTTCACCAGGCATGCACTAACTATTTTTTAAACGAGGTTAAATCTTTAGCTCATACAGAATAGCATCATTATGCTATGTTGTTGCATAATGTGTCATTTGAGAGGCTATTAAAGAACAGAGGTAAGTCAAATATTTAATTGCATAGATGCAAGATCTACACACTGCAAAGCAAAGACCACAAAGTAGCTGTTTCTGTCAGCACATGTCATGTGATTGCTTGCCTCTATATGTATATGGAAACTTAATTTCCTTACAGTTGGCAAAAATACTACTGCTCTGTTCAAGCAAATAGCAGCACTTTTTATCGCAGCGTACACATGACATACCCACATCCTTCTTTATTAAACCCACTGTACAAGTGTTTTCTTGATAGGAAAACTTTGGCTCAGCAGTAATTTTGTTTCCCTCTTTGTGAGAGCTTCTATAATTGGTAAGCTTGCAGTCTTACTGAACCAAAAAGCTACCAACCAATTTTAAGAATCTACAAAGGGTGTCCTGAGCCTGAATCTCCTCTAAACTATGCCACCACTGCCAATGTGGCTGCAGTACAAAGCAATGAGATACAGCAGTAGAAAAAAATAATATTCTTAGGTTGAATCTGCAAATATGCTTGCTTGTTTCAGGACCCTACCAAGTTCAAGCTCATCTATTCCCCTGACCGGAGACAGCCAGGTTGATGCTGACATCCTTGCTTTCATTAAAGCAAGAGAGAACATCCTGCAAAAGAAAGGTAAATTTTTAAAAAAAAAAAAAAAAAAAAAAAAAAAAAAAATCCAGTGCAGCATTTCAAAGCCAAAATAGCTTTAGTCCAACTTTACAGTGACGCAGATGGGAACTGATTCTGGTGGTTACATTACACTATGTCTTCAGCAGTTCATAACACTTAGGGTTCTTCGCTTGTATTTGTTTTAATAGCTCAGTGCTACAGTGTAAAGCTATGAAGGCTCTCTGTTTTTCCCCATCACCATCAATTAACTTTCTGCATCATGTATGCCTGTGCAGCCCACATGGTGTATTTAATTGCACTGAAAGAAATACTGTTAAGTGTTGTCCATTCATAATTAAAATACTTCTAAAATATTCAATATACAGTTCTTCAAAGATATCTGCCCTGATTTCAAGCTGCTGTGATTGAGCACAGTGTACTAATTTAGCTGTAGCAGTTGGCACCAAACAAAGATTGTGCAAGTATTGACATTGCACCCTACCTCATTAGGCAGACTGGTTTGCTGTGTCTGATAGAGTCTTCCATTAATAGATATTTCATTATACCAAAAGCCAGTAAAACTTTCTATGGGTATTTGTCACCAAATCAGATACTGAAAAGAATCGCAGATAGGCAATAAGGTTCAGTCTAGAGTGTAAATAATTAAAATTGACAGGATGCAGAAGGTACTAAATGCGCAACAGTGGCACTGCAGGGTAACCTGGAAGTAGTTCATTGTGATAAAGAGAAACTGAGATTTTCTTTCTTTTTCTTTTTTTTTTTTTTAAATTAGAGTTGTTAGTGGCAGCAACCAATTGGAGGGAAGATGAAAGCAGCACTGGTTACTGAAGCAATAACTTTCCATCAGCACTTGAGTGCTGATGACAGCAGTACTCAGCAAACTATCAGCACCTGGCAGATGGTGTTAGCACTGTCACCAAGTGGGTCTTCAGTATCACTCTGCTTATCAGGGAAATGTTAGGTAAACATACAGTGGCAGAGAAACCAGCCTCATTGCACCCACCCGAAGCAAACACTTAGCACACGTAGGCTTTAGGTTCTCTTTTCATTTAATTTAAAAAAGCTATTTTAAAGTTTCTTCTGCAAATGAAATTAAATTGAATTTGTTGGTAGCTCACCAGAGGCAGGTTAGGGGTAAATGACTTAGGATGAGATTTAAGGCCTTTAGAAGGTCCAAATCTGATCCATTTTGTGATGTACAGCTATCTAACAAGTGGGAACATAACTTCTCACATGATCATCTCCTAAATCATATCAGGAACGTAGTACCTCTCCAATGCCTTTTTTTGTCTTCCACTTTTTTTTTTCCAGCCACAGACTAATACCTACCATCACACATCAGTTTCAGAAGGGACTAGGCATTATCAACACTAACAGCTTTTAGGTTCCAAGTTATAAAAAGTATTCTTGCAGACTGGACCAGGCAACACTTTTAGCATTGTATTCAAGTTCAATTAGGCAAGATAGGCTACATCCAGCATTAAGTAGCTGAAAATGATCAGAGAAGCTTTTGCATAGTGCTTACTCTGGACATCTTGACAGTAGAGGGCTAAATAGTTCAACCAATCATTACATACAGACAAGGCAGAAAAAAATTTAAAAAAAAAAAAAAGAAAGAAAAAAAATCCTACACATTATCCATATATTACAAGCAGCAAAAAAGAATGTATTCAGAAGGCATACCTTGAGAAAAAAAATGTTACACTTTTTCATGTTATCAGTCTCTCATAGAACTCTCATAGAACTCAAGTCCACTGGGTCCCTGTCCAGTGCACTGTTCTCTCCTGGCCAAAGCCTCTTTGATCAAGATACTCAGTAAGCATTTCAGCTTTTATGTGCAAATGGGTGCTTTTCTTGTGCAATTATTTCCACAGAGCTTCAATCTCTCTCTGAGAGTACCCTGCAGGAAACAACATGAGAAAGCATTGGTCCAGCCAAACAAAAGTCTGCTTGGTCTAAAAAATGTCAACATACTTCCTGCTCTTTCCTTTATTGATCCTGGACCTTTCAAATTGTTCTATTATATCAATAACTTGGAAGCAAACTGAAGTTTCCACTTTGCATTAGCTGAAAAGAGAGGATAAAATGTGTGCAGAAGCCAATGGAATGGAAAATAAATTTCATAAATAGAAAGCATGGGAATGCTCAATAACCCTAGTGACAGTAAAACTGGAGAGGCAATGAGAGGTCTCAGAGGACATTAGCTCAGTCTGTAGATTGTGGCCATTTACTTTCTAAACAGAGATGAATTAAAGCAGGTAGATTTACAGTGCCTTGCTGGAGTTGCTAATACAATCCAACATTGGAAAGCTTTTTACAAAGGCTACTCTGTAAACATGCCCTTTTGTTACCTCTTTCAGTCTCAAAGTAGAAAAATAAAAACTGCATAAAAGAGTGATATGTTTGTCTTAAAAGCTTTAAATCAAAATATCTTTTTCTTTCTATTGCTTTGTGTTTGTGAGAATATTTTAAAACTGGTAACATGTGCGGAAATAGAGCCTAACAGATTCTTTATCTCTTTGCAGGCTTGGGGAACAAGTGAATTTCTTGTTGCAAACCACTATTTCCTTCTAGAAGTAGTTAAAGACTTCTTTACCTTCCTCCTCTGTTTAGAAACCAGGTACAAATAACTACTTTGGATGTGTCACTTTAATTAGTAAAGATTTAAAAAATAAAAAAGACTTTGATATGTTAGAAAAAGACATATCTCTATGGGATGCTATATGAATTTTTGCACTCAATATCTCTAACTTGTATTAAGATTTAGCAAAACTGAAACAACTAAACAGGAATTTCCCAACTATATTTGTTTACTGAGAATTTGTTGAGTTCTGACATTCTGACATTTTCTAAGTGTCAGAATTATCTAATGCTCTTCTACATCTTCAGTCTGGGGAGGTATTACTGTTTCTGATAGATTTTTTTTTTCTTCTTTGGTAATTGTATATGAAAGTTTGCAAACAGATTCAGTCATCAGTTTTACCTGTAAGGATCTACATAATGCAGATTTGTTATGTTTCAGGTGGCTTCCAGAAATGTTTATGCAAAATAGTAGTTATCTGACTTATCTGCAAAATTTCATTTGAGAACTTTTGCTAAAGACAATGAATTATTTCTATTTTTCCCATTCCCCCAAAATAGTTTTCCTGCTAGCTGATGAAGATTCTTACATTGCGTTGTAATATGATCATTAATTTTCTTTAGAAAGAAATTTTGTGATTCAAAATCAGAATATTTTTTCGTTTGAATACCTTGAATTCTATTCAAAATATAATCCCCTCCCTGAACATGCAGATTTCAGAAGAAACAGTGGCATTTGACAGGTTTAAAGCGAACAGGATAATTCATTGTAAAGCATGAATGGAATGTAAAATTTAAATACAATAATATATTATATACAGCATAATTTGAGACATTTCTGCTTTATAACATAACTGTAGTCTTTCTTTACACTTCAGATTAAAACAAATCCAAATATTCAATGTAAAATGTCTGTTTCTGAGAAATGCATATTTTCAGATTGAAACACCATTTTTCATGCCAATTTTAAGCCTGCAGTCATGTAACTGGAAGAGTTTTGGTTGTTCATGTAAAAACACAGCAATATGTTGGCAGGACTCATATGTGATTTTAAAGGATGTGTATTTCCCAAGGCTGCTGTTATTGAATCTGTGACAAATTCAGAATTATTTGAACCACGTGGTGAACTTATATGTATCAGAACCATAGAAAATATGTTTATCAAACTAATGACTAAGATGCAGCCAATAAGGAAATATTTATTGATGTTCCTTTTTCTGTATTTCAATTTTCTGTAAAAAATCAGCACATCCAGTACAATTATGAGATACAAGTTAAAACAACAGTCAAATCTCTAATGTCTGTGAGAAAGGAAAAGAGAGTTTGACAAACTGGTGAGATGTAGAAAAAGCCATCGGTTTTCCTTTTTGTGTCTGTCAGCTTCATTGGAGATTTCATTCTGCCAGTCATGCTGAATTAACATTTATACAACCTGCTGAGGTGAGCAGGGCCGCCAATATGCTCCCATCAAATCCAGCTGCTTGGAGAAGCAGCAGAGACTCCTGACCATTGATGACTGAAGTAGATGTTTTTGCCTGTTTTCAGTGAAATCTCAATCACATATGATTTATTTGGGTATTTCCAGAAGAGAATTATTGATAAAATAGCTCATTTCCTTTCACCCTTAAATGTTTCCAACAGCTCTGAGTAACTGATAAAGAAAAGGATTTCAATACTATCCTTATGCAATGTGTATAATACTCCTATGTGATGTTTACATATCCATGTTTTTTTTCTCAGTTTCTAAGCCTCTGAATGACAGAGAGAGAAGATTGCTTGTTTTCCTGTTTAAAAATCTTCTGGTCTTTTTGTTTGTTTGTTTGTTTTTAACTTGTTGTGATATTTGATAATCACTATCAGCAAAATTATGCCTGATTTGCAGAATGGTCTCAGATTAAGATTGTACTAGTGCACATGAAAAGAGCGTCTGGTAATGCAAATCATATAAATAAATGCAGAAAATTGGCCTGTGATATTAATAGTCTAAAGGAAAAAAGCATGCTTCCAATTTCTTTTTAATCAACTACCTGTTCCTTTTCAATGTTTTCTCTTGGGTGCATGGGAAAAAAACGAGCTTCTTCTCCTAGGTGTCCAAAGGTTACTGAATTGCCCTCTAAGCCTTTTTGTTTTCATTCAAATCTTTAATGCCTCAGGAAATTTTTGTTGACCACAAGTGAACAATGCTTCTTGTTTTAGCAATTTATATTCAAATCATTTCTAAATTAATTGGAAAGGACTCCGACCTTTGCCACACTGCAGAATCATTCAGTGGCCCACATTTGTAATGGTCTTGAGCCTGCCTAGCTTCCTATAACATTGCTAAGCATGGAGGCTCCTATGCATGACTGACTCATGTCTGTTCACTCTGCTATGTAGCTGCTTGTTGTTTAAATGTGTATATTATAAATATAAATTATTATCTCCAACCGGAGTAAATCCAAAGATCCTGGTTGTGGAGATTTCTTGGGGCGGTAGTTCTAGCAGTAGATGCTACATACAGATATTTCCAGGATTAATCTGTGTCAGCCATTACAGGTCATTTCATCTCTCAGTTCAAGCATTTCTAGTCCTTCCTATGGCACATCCTTATGTTGAATTTCTCTTTCTTGGGAAGTGGATGCTGTACTAGTTCAGTGTCCTGATTTCCCTCCCGTGCTTTTCATGGAACAGGTTTAAAATGGAATAATGACTTTGCCACATGTAGCAATGTAAGTACATTTTGTAATATCTTCCCAAATAAGAGATTTCATTGTTCTTGACTGGTTTACTCAATCATAAAATGTGAGTGTCCATATCAATAGTATAAACTGAGGACATGTCAACAGAAGAGTGTTAAGCTCTTGTAAGTGCCAGTTGTACCAACTATCCA
This sequence comes from Rhynchotus rufescens, assembly GCA_032273925.1. Lineage (NCBI taxonomy): Eukaryota > Metazoa > Chordata > Aves > Tinamiformes > Tinamidae > Rhynchotus > Rhynchotus rufescens. Next base: position 7,347 of record JAVCKT010074429.1, read on the forward strand.
ACTGGTGAATACAGATGTCAACAAAAAGAAAATCTGGGAATGGCTTGATAGCTGTAGCATGCTTGCTAGCTCGCTATGTAATTTATTTGTCTTTTCAAAGTTCATTTTTAAATAACCACAATAATTTAACTTCTATTTTTAGATTATTTCATATTAATCTTTTTTATTGTGCTTTAAATCAGTATTAGATGAACCTCTTCCAATGTTTTTTCTGTTTCACTTCCTGTAATGTTTGCTTTGAATTTTCAACAATAAGGCAAGAAATATAAACTAGAAAATAATAATACTTATTACTGTTGCGTTAATACCAGTACAATAAAATTGGAAAATGTTAATGAAACTTTGTTTTTCCTTGCTATCAGTGGCCGTGACATGACATTTTATAAAGATTGCCTTCTCTTCATGTTTTTTAGCAGCTCAAGTGTTTCATTTGACACAAACAGTAAGCTAAATACTTATGTTTTGCATCACGAGCAGTTTGTACAAATGTATTTATGTTGATAAAAAAATCAAAACGGTAATGTACATCCCCAATTCAGTATAGAAGTCAAGAAACAACAGCTTTTTTATGGAAACTGTCTAAGGAAAATACCATTAAAACTTGAGACTCTTTATAACCTTTATCTACGTGAGTGTAAATCAGCAAGTCAAATTATTTGTTTAAATTTGGAGTGAGAACAAAATCAACAGTAGAAAATTGCCGGGTGGCAGTGTCAAGCTTGAATAAATTACTTGAATAAGTTACTTTTATTTTTGTTTATCATACTTCCAAGAAATTTCCTTAATTCTTCTGTGAAATGTAGAGTTTAAAAGTAATCTGTGGTGCCAGACAAGTAGAAAACAATTAATTGCATACCTTGCTTCCATGTACAGGTTGTTCAGGCTCAATTTATACCCTGTGGAGGACTGGGCCTCTACATTCATGCTGTCATCCCATTCTATTCAAAGAATTTTTTTTCCAGAAAACTAGTCATAGAATTTGTTTTTCATCAGTTATTTGAGTAAAATGAGATCAGCCAAGATGTCTTTCAAGCATTTCTTTGCTTATTTTAGAAATAGCTTCTTTGTATTCCAAAGCCAGAAAAAAATACCACTATAATAAGGAGCAGAATAATTTACAGTCACAGAGTAAGAAACCATGCTGGTTATTTTAGGCCTATCCTTTATTTAGTATTTGCTCATTTTTAAGAATTGTCAAGGACGGTGAAGACAACAGGTTGAGCAATTGGAAAACAGAATCCTATCGTTTGCTCCAGATAATATGGTGGAATAAGATGTCCTATTGATATCCATCCTTTCCACAATGGCTCAGATTCTCTGTGGATTTTCTAGGCTGCAGTGGGTCAATCACATAATATGTCAGTATGAGGGGAGGAAGAATTGAGACTGAAACAATAATCAAGGAAATCCAGGTCATATCTGGATTCAAATCCTTTTTTTTGAGAATGACTTCCTTAGTTTGAGACTAAAGGCAACCTTGCATTCAACGTTGGCAGGAAGCACTGGAACTGTAATATCTTTGTGTTGAGTTCCAAGTTTAGCTGTTTTAAAGAGTGATTTTGCTTTCAACTGCTTTTATTCAGAATGTTTTCCCACTTAGGTTTTGTTTATTTTTTTAATCAGAAAATGGTTAAAGGAATACCAAAACAATTTAGATTAGACATTGTGCTTTGTCATGCTATCATCAAATGTGATCTGCTGGTGTTGTTATATTGGCATATTATATTTAAATAATATGCCTACTGAGTTGACTCTGCCAGGTTCAAAGCTCACTTGGAAATTATAAGTCTGCAGTTTAATTCAGATACATAGATTTGAGCTTTTTTTTTTTTTAACTTGTGGAAAGACATAAATTCAAGTCTTCTTTAAAGAATAATCTTGTTTTGTTTATTTCCTAAATTGTAATGTAAAGCTAGGGCAAAAAGAAGACTTTGCAAACAGAATATTGATAATTTTTATAATCTGAAATCTATTGCTATGTATTTCTGTAGCTTTTCCATGACAGTAAGTATACCAGTATCCACCCGTACTGACTATTGTTTAACATCTTGGGAGCACACTGACACTGTTCTAGTTAGCTGTTTGGAATTGTGCATGTTTGTGAAAATACTTTTTTAAATGTGCACTTCATAATTTTGCCCGTACATTTATCTGTAAGAGCATTCAGCTGGAGAGCAGTTCATCCCTAACTGCAGATCTACTCTGTATTTTCACTTACACATACAATTTCTTTTTGCTACTTTCTGCAGAAACCACTGCTTACTACATCAGCTGAAGAACACATCTTATCTTATATTGGGTGTCCCTGGCGGGTTCCTCCAGCTGTTATGTTTTATTTCTCATTGATTGATTTCTGTTGACTGTTTTTTTGAAATGCTTTTCAAATAATAGTAATGGTAAAGATGATAACACCTCCTGTGATAGGTGATTAGGAATCACCCTTGGCCAGCCAAATAGGATTCTCCTCTAAAGTGATGGCTTTAAGTGGAATGTCTAATGTAGAGCAGCAAGCACATATTGACAGGCTTAGTCACTCAGTTCTCAAAACTCTAAGAATATTTGGATCCTACAATTAATAAGCCCAGGCTTTTTTTTTAAGGAATGATCATTTAAACTTCTATGTTTGGCAGGTGGAATGCTTTGTTGAACAGAACAGAGGGGAACCTGAAAACATTCACTGATGTATTTGATTATTAATAATTTAGGTATTGGCTTGTTTTCTTTAATCATGTTATCTTTTACAACTGGGAGGAATCAGTTTCAGCCCATCAGATGCTATCTGAATGTGTCTGCATTTGTTCCAGAAAATCAGTAGGCTGACACTCCTGGACTGGTAGTGGTAGGTCCCATAACTACAAAACAAGAAATGTCTAGATGTCTCATCTGTGACGAGCAGTGTGACAAGAAATTGTGCAGACATCCCAGGCCCATCTACCCATCCCATTTCACAGAGTATGGAACAGGTTGTACCTTTCAGTTATGGATGTCAGAAGCAAGAGATTGCTAGAATCTCTCAAAGCAATTGGTGCCCTTGCCACAGGCCACCAGAAGATCTGCTATCAGTGGTGAGTAGTTTTGACATCTCACGTGCTTCAGAACAGTTTGCTTCATAATGCTGCTGCTGCAGGTCAATATTATCAGTTCCACTATTGGTTCTAGCTAGGTTTCACTTCAGCTAAAAGAATCAATAGAGCACCAGTCTTTAACCCGAGTCTTGCATGTTGCATTTCTCTACTAATCCCTTCCTATCTCTCAGATGCAGCAACAGAGCAGTCCCAAATAAAGACCAGGATGATCTACTGAGTGTTCTCCACAATATGTGTCACTTTACAGAGTGACAACTGGTCTCCTCTGCTACCTGTCTTCTTCTGGGTGGGGATGTCTGTCCTCAAGCAAGGATAGCAGGCATACAGTTTTCCCATAAATGGGTATGAATAAAAACAGTTTTTCATTTGAAAACAAGAGAAAAACAATCTTGAATATTCAGCAAAAGAAGGATATCTATATCTAGAACTTTCTAATACAGAGAATTCAGTAGCAAAATCGCAGCCCCAGCCACACTGTTTTCTTGCTGTGTGTGCACTTTTTTCAGAAGCAACCTGACATAGATGCCACTAATGAAGAAGCCATAAGGCTATTCCAAAAGAAAGATTTGCAACCCCAGCTCATTTTCAGTGTATGAAAATCATTAAGCCTCCCATGAGTGAGTCTGTGGTACTTGTTTAGCTAACGATTAACCTTTAGTCCTCCTTCCCCTTATGCATCGGATAAAAGGACAAAACGAAGACCAAAAGCAACAAACACGAGTGGTTCATTCCCTAATGCAATGGACTAAGGATTTTTCCAAGTGTGAAACCATCTGACAAAGAATTCAGGACCAGCAGGCCGGGTACTGAGGGAACTGAACGGATTAGGGCTAGGAAAAAAAGAGAAGTTGTCTTGTGACCAGGCTGCCTTCAGGATGCTTATGAACTTCATCTTGCTGTGCTCACTGTTGCCACCAATGTTTGTACGGTACAGACAGCAGCTATTGACTATACCATCTATTCAGCTCCATACTTTTCTTTGTTCTGAGGAGTCTACTGTAATTAGAGCATTTATAGTGTTTTGCTGTACAGAAGTCTAGTGTTTAGAGTAAGGCTTTACTAGTCAAGACTTAGAGTCTGTTCCTGGCTCTACATTTGTGTCACCCTGGGTAAGTCATTAAACCCCACATTTAGCTCAGCATCTCAGCCTGGAAAACGATACCTACCTCAGAGGGCTTGTGTCAAGCTTCATTCATGTGATTGAGATCTCTGGATAAAAGATGTTTTAATAACAGCAAAATATTGTGATTCACTTTGTTATTAAGCCATAAACGCTGTCCACTTATTTTGCATAAATAAGAGTTTATTGTTTTGTTTTTGATGAAGAATAGGCATAAAGAAGAGGAATAAAATTTATTTGTCTCATTTTGCACAGGCCTGATGCCTGTATGTTCCGTTAAAAAAATCCCTGCAACAGTAGCCAGGAACATAGAGGTGTGATTGCTGGGTGCCCTGGCTGGAGAGTGTCTTGGAACAGTAACTTAGCAAGGACTGAGCAGGGACCTCGGAGCCACAGCAGCAGCAACATGACCCTCCTCACCCTGCACAGGCGGCAGATCAGCTGGACTCTGCTGCTGGTCCTGGGATATCTCTTTTACCTCCTCTTGGGTGCTATGGTGTTCCAGCTGCTGGAGAAGCAAGCAGAGGCCCATTCTCGGGACCAGTTCCAGCTGGAGAAGCTCAAATTCCTGCAGAACCACACATGCCTGGACAGACAAGCCCTGGAGCAGTTTGTGCAGGTAAGAGGAGCAGCCTATAGTGGTCCTACACTTCCAGACCTCTCTTTGGAAGGAGATTAGTCAGATAGCTTGAGCTGTGTCTGCTTGAGCTGTGTCTTTTTCTTCATCATTTCTAATGAGTGATAAAAGGTCTTGTTCAGGATGGTTTGAGAATGAATGACATCTTCAATTACATTTAAATCTATTCCTGAAAAAAAGTCTGGAGATGATTTGTAAACCCTGCCATGGTATTATTTAAATATATCCTATCATTCTAGGATTGCAAGAATTAGACAGAAATCCTTGAATTATCACTTTCTTTATGCTCAAAAATTCTCCAGCCACAGAGCTGGGGAGTAAACGGACCTGTTTTTGTCAGGTCATTAAACTACCTCACATAAGATGCTGGTTCTCAGTCAGAGGACTTCTGCCAAGGTATATTCTTTTGATCAGCAAAGAGCCTAGATTATATAAAGGGTTTTAAGCAAAAAATAAAGTCCAAATCAGAAAGAGAACAGAAAGTGTCTGAACCTTTTTCTACAAGTACAGCTTTCTGAGGTCTAATCCTGTGACACATGACTTGGGGAAACTTTTGTCATTATCCAGAAGACATCTAAAGTTTTCAAGAATTTAAGTACTCCAAAATGCACTTGTGTTTCTCAAATACACCAGTTTGTGATATTACCTGTCATTCCATTGTCTTTGTGGTAAGACAATAGAGAATTCTAATTCTCATTCTAAATGAGACTGGGATACTTCATAGGAATAAAGTGTTTAGTTAAATCTCTGGTACATTAGAAACCTAAGGTACGAAAAGTCACATATTAGCAAATTCTCCTTCCTCTTGCGCTAGTGTTTATTAGTGCAGTAGGACTACTTAGACAATTGCATTTTGCTGAGTTTCAGCTGAATTATATAAATTATTTCACTTTTAGCTGTTCCACACAAAACCATTGGAGGGCACCAAATTATCAACCACCATGCACCAAACTTCAAAGTAATTACAGTTAATCCTCAAGGGAGCAGTGAATGTAAACATTGCAACTCCTCTGTCATTTATAATGTCTCTTAAGAAATTTGTCCAGCTCTTGCTAGTAATAACGAATAGAATTCTTCTGAGATTAAAGCTCTTAATTCTAAAACTAATGTTGTGAAGAAATTGTAGGTTTTCACTATATTAAAGAAGCTTGATCAGCATCCCATGAGTTGTAGTGAGAAAAGCAACAGTATTTGTGCTATGGTGAGACAACACCACTACACTCAGTTTGTTCAGCTGACAGGGATACAATGTCTTTTCTTACTGCTAGTGCTTTAAACCTGAATCCCAGAATCTGAGAATCAATTATGGCTTAATTTTACTTATCTATGATTAGTAATAATAGGAATTTATAGATCATTTATAATTTATTAACCTTTGACTTGATATTGCCCGAAGCAAATTCTTTTCTTTCTTTGCTCATGATCTGAATTGATTAAGAGGTGTCTTTTTAAATTAGCTATTTTGACCTTGGCCATACATATTTTTCAGACCTAAAGCAATTTATATACATACTGGCTGAGAAGGCCAAATGCTTGTCTATTATCACAAGAGGCTGCAATGTGTATTGGGACAGGGACAGATGTGGGAATGACAGGCAGCTGCTCTTCTCCCCACATTCTCTTATAGCTTTATGCTACACTCTTTAGAGCTCACACTTTTACTGTAGATCATAGCAGATTGTTTTTACTTCTGGTCTTAAAAACAACTGCAAATGTCCAGCAACCATTCACCAGGTATTCTGTTAGCACTCCAGCCCTAACTCTAATCTGAGTTGTAGGCAGAAAGTTGGTAGACCGCTATACTGATCAGCGCCCCATGCAGGAGCTTTTTCAGGAATTATTCTCCTGTTCCCCAGTTTGCCACCTCTTCCCTGATGTTGTGCTTAAAAGAAATTTCTCCTGTCAAAATGTTTGAAGTGTTCAATATTTAACATTGCCTTATTCCTTGACAGTGAGGGTGACAGAGCCCTGGCACAGGTTGCCCAGAGAGGTTGTGGAGTCTCCTTCTTTGGAGATCTTTAAAACCTGCTTGGATGCAGCCCTGTGCAATGTGCTCATGTGACCCTGTGTGTGCAGGGGGGTTGGACTAGATGATCTCTGAGGTCCCTTCCAACCTTAACCATTCTATGATTCTATGAAAACAGCCAAAAGCTGTTTTCAGCTTTTCCTCTTGAGACTAATGCTGATAAATGTGTTGTTCTGTGCTGTTTTTCAGATGAGCTATTTTAGTTTCTGTGGGAGAAACAATCTGTAGCAGATAGTGATTGATATGAGAGTGGTTGTGAAGGTGCACAGTGAAAGAGGGACAGAACTTGGGTCATCCTTCTTGAGACTATGTTGACTAGGGGTATGTTTCTGAAATCTCTTGTGCTAAATTTTCTTCACCCATAAAATGGTACTTACGTTTATCCTTGTAAAGTGCAGTGGAGCAATGAAGAGGTACTCGGAGGTAGACAGGTGGGCAGCATTATCATTTCAAGCAAATTTCTAACTAATTTATGTTTTTATAGCTGTCTCTGACTGGAGCTGTAACTCCAGCTCTGCTGTACAGGATAACTTGCTAGCTTGCAATGGAGTAAGTGACTGTGAGAATGGAGAAGATGAACAGAACTGCACCGACAGTAAGCCCTGCCCTTGGTTAATTTCTTCCCTCTTTTATCATATCTCCAATTCTGATTTGAATATAGGATGTAGCATTTAAGGAGTTAAGAGGCACTAGGAGTATAAACATTCTGCTCAGTTTTCTTGTAAGTAAGCAGTTATTGATTCAAATATTTTCTGTTTAGTGAGCTCAGAAAAGTCTGCTTCAATTAAGTACTGGTAGAAGAATCAAGCGGTATGGGGCCAGGATAAGAATCTGGAGATGAAATTAAAAACAAAACAAAACAAAAACCTCTCTAAAACATAATTAGTTATTAGTCAGTATCATTAGTCAGTATTAGTCATGTTCACTGGTAATGTGGAAAGGGAAGGCAGGAAATCCATGTATCCAGCAAGTTGATAGAAGTAAACATGCAGTTTTACTTGAGTAGCTTGA
>JAVCKT010074486.1:0-15223 GCA_032273925.1 Rhynchotus rufescens
GAGTATTCCAGATGATCAAAAACAGAAACTTAGATTAGATCCTAATATGAATTGATTCCTCACAAAAGATCATTTCTTCTCTAAATCTATCTGAATTTCAGTTTCACTGAGGTGAGCATGAATACATTTAGTTCCATCATTAGTCTTGATTCTACTTGTAGTCAACAAATACAATGCTACTTGAATTATATTTGACTGTAATTTCCCCGACCGCAGATTCTCATCCATTGCTCTGTCATACCCTGTTTGATGACCACCAACTAGTCAAACATGATGGGAACCACCTCAGCAAGAAGGGCAGGCGTGTCTTTGCCAAAAGACCGACCAACCTCAATAGGAAGGCTTTAAACTAAGCAAGAAGGGGGAAGGGGAGTGTCACATGGACAAGGCAATCAATCCCACACAGCCTAAGTCAACGAGTGTCCAACAAGCACGGTAGTGGGGAAGTACGGCTAGGATATGATTATAGAGGGTCGTCTTTCACCCATCCTGGGAAATGTGCAGGCTGAATTACCTCTCTGAAATGCCAATACAACAATGCGTGAAGCATGAAGAATAAGCAGGACAAACTGGAGATCTGTGTGGGATCCTAGCACCACAATCTCATAGGAATCACAGAAGCGTAGTGGGATAGCTCAAACCCCTGGAGTGCTGTGATGGAGGGCTATATGCTCTTTAGGAAGGACAGACTGGGAAGGCGAGGTGGTGGAGTTGCTCTGTATGTGAGAAAGCAACTGGAATGCATGGAGCTCAGCCTGGGAGTGGATGAGAGCTTGTGGGTAAGGGTTAAAGCCAGGCCGATGTGGGAGACACTGGGGTGAGTGTTTGCTATAGGCCCGCTGACCAGGAGGAGGAGGTTGACGAGGCCATCTACAGGCAGCTGCAAGTTGCCTCGTGGTCACAGGCCCTGGTTGTCATGGGGGACTTAACTACCCTGATATCAGCTGGAAAGACACAGTGAGGCACAAATGGTCCTGCAAGTTTCTGCAGTGCGTCGATGACAACTTCTGGTGCAGGTTGTGGGCTCCTCAGCCAACAGGGAGAGGTGGGCTACTGGACCTCCTACTAACAAACAGGGACTTGTTAGAGATGTGAAGGTGAGGGGCAGCCTTGGCTGCAGTGATCACGAGCTGGTGGAGTTCAGGATCCAAAGAGGAGGAGGCAGGGCATTAAGCAGCCTTGCCACCCTGGACTTCAGGAGGGCCAACTTTAGCCTCTTCAGAGACCTGCTTGGAAAGATCCCATGGGCTAGGGCTCTAAAAGGAAGAGGGGTCCAGGAGAGCTGGTTAATTTTCAAGCAACATTTCCTCCATGCCCAGCAACAGTGCATCCCTGTGTATAAGAAGTCAGGCACAGGGGCAGGAGACCTGCGTGGATGAGTAGGGAACTCCTGGCAAAACTCAAACAGAAGAAAGCAGTATATAGAATGTGGTGGCCACTGAGAGAACTAGAGGAAATGAGTACAAACTGAGGCATCGGAAGTTTCACAAGAACTTAAGAAAACATTTCTCAACAGTAAGAGTGACAGAGCCCTGGAACAGGCTGCCAGAAGAGGTTGTGGAGTCTCCTTCTTTGGATATCTTTAAAACCCACTTGGATGCAGCCCTGTGCCCTATGCTCTAGGTGACCCTGCATGTGCAGCGGGGTTGGACTAGATGACCTCTAAGGTCCCTTCCAACCTTAAGCATTCTATGACTCTATGATTCTATGATATTTTTATTACTGTAAATAAAATTAAATATAAACATACAGTTTCTTTCCATTTTATGCAGCTGAAGAAAGCCCAGATTGGTGTCACTGAAATCCTCACCATAAAAAAAAAAAATGTTGTTTTTCATTCTGGAGGTATATGGCCAAGACTATTCAGTATGTTTAAGGAAAAGTTGCTTTTGGAGTCAGTATGTTTTCCTGAAAGACCACTCTGGGATTTCTCTTCAATAACAATGCCCTGTGAAAAGAATTCTATTTATTGCCCCTACTTGCCCAGTTAATACAGAGATAAAATAATGTATCAGAAAATGTGTTTAAAGAGTTTGTAAGAATGGGAAACATGTGACCATCCCATATATATTTTATGAATACATATACATACATATTTTCATTCAGAAAAAGTAATCAAAGATTGGCAAAGATCCCCACAAGCATGCTAGTGTACCCTGTGCACCCTGCCATTCTCCACAACATCCTCTGTGCCTTCCGAAGCACTTTTCCCTTTTCTGCTTCCTTTGTCTGCAGAGGCTTTCCCTCTTTTGCTGTCACAATGGTTTAAGGTTGCTCAGCCCACACAAGGTCTACCCTGCTCCTTTTTATCAAAAACCCTCTCTTGTTAGTAAGTAAGTGAATAAATAAATATAACAGCCCACCTACTGTCTTCTGTATTTTTTACTATTTGGTTTCCATGGTGCTGAAGACTTGTGGAGGCTGGCTAGCTTTCTGGTTCTCAATGCTCGCTGCCCAGAAACACAGATGCCACTCAATTCCCTTGTCCTCCCAAGAACAATTTTTGAAGCACCAACGTAGGTTGGTAGGCACAGGAATCACCAACTTACAGAGAAAACCAACATCCCCTTGACCAGAGCAGGGCATGGGCTCCTGCTCCATCAGGAATAGGGAGAAGATGGGGAAGGTAGGAAGCTAAAAGCTCTCTTGAGTCAAGAGAACAGACACAATGTTTCAAAGCACAGAAATGTTTTATTATTGTCAAATGTGAAGATATTTTTCTTTGGCAAATACAAATTGTGTTGGCCCTGAAAATTACTCCATACTTAACAGCACTTCAAGGACTGTCTACCCTCTTGGAAAATTAAAATGACAAAGACAATATTTACATATAGACTAGGTCTTCCTGTGGGCCAGGGCACATTAATCAGAAAGCAATGAGAATACACCAAGAAAAGACATCCTTTCCTACTGGGGCTGTCTATACTCTGTCAAAATCTTTCAGAGTTATGTGTCCAGAATTCCTCTTCAGTCTATGATCTGGGCAGACATGTTGGGAGGAAATCAAGGCAATGCTCCTGCTTGGCCTTTCAAGGCAACTGAAAAGTCATTTCCATCTATAGTGGTAATCCGTGGTCAAAGAGCAGTTAATAAAAATAAGGGCTGTTACTCCTCTCTGCTATTATGGTAGTAAATTATAATTCTGAATTATAATAGGCAGGTTTTAGATTGCCTACGAAAGCAGTCAAGAAAAAAAGTATCTATTGGGACAGGGTAGAAAAGCCCTATGGGCCTATACAGTAGGCCCAATCTGCCTGATACGATTCCCAGCTGCTTCTTTATTGTCAGAGCCACCAGTCTGGTCGGAAAACTTCACTGACAGCCTCACTGTCTGGAGTTGCAAAGAGATGAAGCTTATTGATATTTTACTTTTTCCATCAGAGTCAGAAGCTTAAATGTTGTCCTCTTCCTCCATTTTCTTTGCACTGGGAATTTCCATTTTTCCATTTTCCATATTTCCATTTGGTGTAATTTTATCCCTCAAACTGTTATGAGTGGGAATGGTCAAGGAATGTAGCCTTTAGGATGACCATAGGAGTCACTGTAAAAAACACTATAGCAACAACGGGTTGACTGATAACTGAACACTTGGTCAGAAAAGTTAGGAAAAAAATCCAGTCACTTAGGTAGAAAGTGGAGATAAGAGTGAGGGAAATTTAAGGTCAAAGATGTTTAACTGAGAATGATGATGCTGATGCTTCATTTTCCTTAATATACTTCTAAAAGAAACTAACAGCAGGGCCTTTAATGTGATTAGAATAAGACTCTTGTTAAGAATCTTGTCTGATTACTCCACAGATAGTTAAAAATAAAAGTTATAACTTCGGAAATGTTGATAAGATTATCTTCTTGTAGTGCACATGACTCACCTAGAAAAAATTTCTCTGCACAAAAACAGAAATAGTCATCTAAATTCCCCATCAAATGTCTACTGTCTTTTTAGGACAGATTCGTGACTAGATCAAACAGTGAGCTTAGGTTTAGTGAGTGGAGGAGAGGCTTCTCTTGGAAGCTGAGAGAAGTGAATTCCCTCAGGCAGAAGAGATAATTAAACATCAGTTTCTCACTTCCTGTACAGGTATTTTAATCACATTGGAAAGTCATTATTCTCACTGCATTTGTGTTTCTGCGGCACTAAGAATAATAATAATATTAAAAAAACTTACTCTAAGCTAAATTCGAGAAGAATCCAGAACTAGCAAAGCACACTAGCTGTGCACACCTACTAGGCTGGCCAATCACCATGATCAAGACAACACAATATACTCAAAACACAATACTGATAAGTATGCCTAAGGTCACACCAAGAGGGTAGATAGTACCTGGTTAGGTATTTCTGCAGTTATGTAGCTGCTGATTATTTCAGACAATAATTTGGAATTTGGGCAACTATGGCGTTTTACTGATTTCTACCTTGGTTTTGCAATTTTTTGAATAATCTTGAAAGAGTGTAAATGTAGTGGGTTATTTTAAAGTACAGCAGCAAAGCTACACATTTTACAGCATGGGGAAAAAAATATGATGGGACAGGGCTGAATGTCTTTTCTGGTCAAGAAGAAGCAGGAGGGAGGAAAACATCTCTAGCTCTAAGAGAAAAGCCAAACAGCCTTTATGTTTGGGGATTCCTTTGGCACACTCATTTAACTGGACAGTGAAATGGAGTAATACCAGACAGGCTACATTGTTATATTTCTGCCAAATCTGTCGGGGAATTCCCAGAATCTGAGAATGCCTTGATCTTAACAAATGATTGTTATAAATATATCTATGAAACGAAGAGTCTGATACTTTGTTGCTGCTATTTGACACATTTGCACCAATTTCAGAGGAGTGTAACTTCTTTACACTAGATGAGAGTGAAGTTCAATGAACAGCACCTTAAAGAAACAAAACAAAACAAAATCCCAGGGTTGAGTCCACAACCATAATAACCCATTATTTCTTTGAAATATATACTCTCAAAACACTATACAGTGTTTTGAAAGATTACAGAATTCAGAGTCTTCCTGTTTTGAGTTCTGAGAGTGTTGCTCCCAGGAGCTCTCTAAGAAGATAAATACTGATGCCGAGAATGCTGGAGTTGGCAGCAACTGTCTTTTAGACTCATCCTAGCACTGACATTGCAGGCTGTGTCACAGATATAACTGAAGCACCAGAACAGCCAGTTGCAAATCACAACAGCCTACTTATGGCCAACACTATCTAGGCATGGTGGAAGGGATGTGCTGCTGCTGGGCATTAGCCTTAAACAATAGGAAGAGAGTTAGCTAATAGGTTGTGTTGTGTTTTCTCAGAGACTGTGGAATAGACCTGACAGGTAAAGGAATATTCTTCCTAAGTCAGAAAGAGAAGATTCATCCCCATGGCATGCCAAGGAATAGAAACTTTGCCATATAATGCTATCAGGGATTCTGTTTTTTCCACTGCATTCTTTTGATAAATATGCACTTGTATTTTCTATCTGTCTGGGTCGAAATATTAAACAAAAGAATCTATACATTCATTTCAGCAGCCAGGAGATGGGAGCCAACTCTAAAAAGAAGGGCAATGCTGGAGGGACATCACATAAAGCTCTTTATGTTTCCCAATGGTACCCCATAGCAGTCAGGGAATACCCTTGTCATTTTTTTTTTTTTTTTAACCTGTGAGCAACTCTGATTATAGTTTGGAATGGCAATATTATTTGAAAGGGAGTCCGAGAATTCCTGTAGAAAAAGATCTTTATTTTTTTTTTCCTAAAAAGTAACTATAGAGTAAATCTGCCCTCTATCTGTAAAACTTAGATCATTTGGAATGTGTGATGAGTTCCAGAAGTCATAAAAGTTGTATACTACATGGTATAGCATCACTGAGGGACTGTACACAAAGGTTAAATTCAGACAGCTCTTGCAACATTCCTACTATACATAACAGAAAGAGATGGGCTATTCCAAAGTGTAATACAGAACAAGAGCTTTTAGTTTCTGAATAGTTATTTAAATGACTTTCTTTTCATTAATTGTAGGCAGAATCCACAAAAATAAAACTAGTCTTTAAGTCTATTCCCTCTCTCCTGAAAAAGCCCACCCACATAGAATGTGAACAAGTCCCTGGTCATCTCTCTCAGAAAAAGAATCTCAGTTTGAACTACCAATATATTCCTCTCTGAAGGCTGATGCCAGTGTATATTTTATGATTTACTGTGTAAGCATTTCCTTCTTTCTTCCTTTGTTTGTCTTTTTTTTTTCTTTTGTGTACGTTGGAGTCTTGCACAACTTGGAAAAACATCTTCCAGTTTATTATCCTACAGATAATCAGGGGCAGAATTTGAAACGGTATCAAATACAGATTTATTTCACTTAGTCTATCAAACAAGTATCATATTAATAGTTTTAATCTATCATAATTAAAAAAATATATAGGAATTTTCTAGTAAAATGATTTCTTTTGAATGATGTTGATAGACTGAAGCCAAGATTTTCATGAAGTTACTCAATTCTAGACCAAGATTGCTGATGACAACTAGATCTGCTAATCGGATCAGGATTATAGCAGCTCCTATAGCTATGAAACTATATGGACTATAGTGGCTCATAATTTAATTTCTTTGTTCTATCTGCTTGTTAGGCAAATTAAGACTGATAACTGCATCTGCCCCATTTTTTGTTACTAGCTGTGTTTCATATGCATTAACTAGTGGAAAGGGCAGTCCTTCAGTATGTGAAAATTTAGTTTTAGGTTTGTCCTCTAAATTAGATGGATCCCGGAGTTAAACTTTGCCCTTGCACACTTTACATGAATGGTTTGACTATTCACTGTTTCCCTTCTTGCGGAGGTGTGAGAAGTTAAAGAAACATCAGTTTTAGCTTTAGGGAACACAACTAAATTCTCTTAAGCCACAGTTCAACATGACACAGCCTGACTTTTGCCAAGCAACTTAAAATTGTAGGATGTGATTCTCCAAAAATATATTTTCTTTTATGCAAAACCAGGATCAGATGTGCTTCCAGTCCTTACTGGCCCATTTCCCATAGCAAGTGATGAGAGGCAGGCTGTGAAGTTAAGAAAGTTTTGGGCAAATTATTCTATATTACTTCCATTTCTAAATTGCTATAAGTGAAAACTGTTGCTAGTTGGCCCTCAAGTTAATAATTTTTTTAAACTTTTCTATCTTTATATTTTTTCTTGGGTTTTTAGTTCATAATAGAAGAATTGGGGGAGGGGTATTTTTAGGGTAATGATGTGTGTCTTTTTAAAGCTACATAAAATACTATGGTAGTTAATAGCACTCAGTATGGTCCGTAAATCTCAGAAAGTAACTTTGTAAAAGCAAGAAGTGTGTCCTGTTTAAGTGTATCAATAATGTTATTTGAAACATATTCAAGTTTCTGGAATTTCTGCCCTATAAATAGATTTTATAACAAATGTTATTTTTTGTTGTTTTCTTTGTACTTTTGCCTTACAAGCAGTTTGATTAAACACCATTTGTCAAAAATCATTACAAATAGGGTGTTTCAAAGAGTTCACCTTTGGTACTCCTCTTGAAACTATACTAGAGGAATACAGACAGATCCACTGGTTCTCATGAGCTAGAGCAAAGACACTTAAAAATAGCCCCAGGATTAAAACCACAAAAGACAACTTCTGAAAATGGGAAGTAAACACCCAGGTCCAAAACCTTTAAATGACTTTACTACCCAAGTCTCAAGACTTAGAATGATGTGTCTCATTCCACCTTTGCCAAGACATGCCTAAGCTGACTCAGAATTTGCAAATCACTTTTCTTCTCTTTTCCCTTGCAAATTCTGTAGACAGTCTCTGCACCTTAAGATATATATCCATAAATAAGAGCACACCCAATAGCTTCTCTATTGCTTGGGATACAAGAGATTAGAGGTCAGCTCCTTCCTCTGTATGCAATGCCAGTCTCATTTTCCCAGAGTATTATGACCACCAGATTAGCAATTCTCAAGCCTTTTGTAGCCAAGCATCACATGAGAAAATTGATGCTGCCCTACCCTCTCTGAGAGGCAGAGAGGCTTGTTTTCCTCCACTTTTCCAGCATGTTTCCTCTTCCTTACTGCTCTTTTGACTGACCAATTAAAACTTACACTAGCACTTTGAGAACATCTATTTCTGGGTGAACCGCTTTACCTAGATTTTATCTACCATGTTGGGTGAAAATCACAACTATTGCGTGTTCAGAAATTAGGTTTCTTATTCTTACCCACTTAAGCTGCTCCACTTTGCATGGTAGAATTAAATATTCATAGGACAAGAGAATGTAAGAAAGAGTGAGACCCTAATGGCATTCACCTGGGAAGGAGAAGAAGTGGACTCCAATGCCTACTCCAATTAATATTTAAAATCTTTTTTCTTAAATTTTCTTCAGTTCAACAAATATTTCTCTGCAAAACTGAATAGCTCCCTCAGATGTATCTGAGAAAATCACAGCCAGGAGTTCTTCATATAAATGGTGAGAAGACATTCAGCTAAGGTGGGCCACATCACTTCTTACATAATAAGAGAATATTTACTTCTGTTGGCTTACCCCTTTCCCTACTCTGATGGCAGCATATGTGCTACATGGCTAAAATACACGTTAGAGTAAAAAAGAACTATAGAGAGTTCCAGCAAATGAGGAATTTGGCCTTCCTCAATTTTCTCTCCTGAATTTTCTCTCAATTTGACAATTTTGACAATCCCTCCTGAATTTTCTCTTAATTTGACAATTGCCTTATTGTCTTAACGGTCTCCCAGGTATTGCAAGTATCCTAAGATACTGTCAAATAAGATTCCAAAATATTTCTCTATTCAAGAAGTGAAATATAGGAATTGATCCAAAATAATAGCACAAAAACAAAACAAAGAGGAGCAGCATATACATAAGTTATGAGACTTTTTGAAGTCGTTTATGTAAGTGATTTTGTCTAGTCTCAGCAAAGAAGCTTAGGAACAATGTACTTCCCAGCCTGGAAGAAGTGCAAAAGTTGCTGATATTCTTCCTAACTTATGCTGTGAACTGAGTTATTCCAAAATTATATCCAACATGAGAACATGACTAAGGAATAGGAATCATCTCCATAAAAGACTAATTTGTGTTCTTATGGAAACAAAAGGGTAATTGGCTCTACTGGGACTCCAGTATGATGAATGTCTAATGACATATTATTAACAATCCTCAGGAGAATTTCAACTAGAAGTACCGTGCATAGTTCACTTGGTAAGCGATGTTCTTTTATTGCTTCCTTGGTGTTACAAGAAGTTTTTTTATAAAATTTATGTTAAATTTCATGTTTAATATTCTCATTATACACTAGAGATGCTAACATTTAATCATTAATACATGGGGAATTTGAAGAATGAAAATAAATCATTGTCTTTAGGAAGAGATGAGATTAAAATATATTCACTAGAGACATATATAATTAGCAAATAAAAAAAAAAAGCTTATGCCTTATTGACTTAAATAAGGCACTAAACCACTAAATTTACCACTAAAATTACCTGTGAGATAAATATTCCTAAAAAATTAATAAGCTATGAAGGACGTCAGTATGAAATTATATATTAAAAAAAAGATATCTTCTTTGAATATGGGTCATTATTCAGCAGGCAAGGCAAATCTGTTATTATGAAGAAAAAGTATTTATTAGCATGGACAATACTCATAAAAGTAAGATTCTCTAAGGTAGCAGAACCAGGCTTTTATGTATTACAATTAGCAGTACATTCCTCATTCTATTTGCTGTGTTAAAAAGAATGTTTTGAAAAATCTATCTTCTTCCTGTGATTTCCTTTTTTATTTTCCTTGATTATAGAACATAAAAGTTTGAAGCAAGTCAGAAACAGTAAAGTTACTGGGTTTTTTGGTCAACAAGTCTCAACTGACCTAATTATTTGGAAAGCTGATTGTTAGGTTAACTTAATTAGCTGCTCCAAATATATGTTAAACTGCAGCTAGAATTATAATAGCCAAGAAAGATAAATGTTCTAAATGCTATCTCCACTTTAAAAATATTATAAAAAGTGATCATTTGCTCAGCATTACTTTTTCCTAGTAAGACTTAGCTGGAACATGGTTACATGAGAAAGCCTTTTCTTCTAACTTTCCGTTCACTATATTCACCTGGAAACAGCTCTTAAGTAAGCAAGTTTGAGCTCTGAGATTAAGTATTATAAATTTGTAACTAGATTTTACAGTCTTTCTATATTTAAACCCTTCCAGAAAGTAAATGATATTCTTAAAATAACTCAAGATAATTACTTCCTCTTTCAATCATCAAAACAATTGTATACAAAGAATTTAAAAATAAGTTCTTAAGGGGAAAAAAAAAAGGAAAAAAAAAAAGAGGAAAAAAAGGACCTGCAAGATTATTGCACAACATGGACTCAATTAGTGAAAAATTGTGCTATTTACAAACACTGAGCCAACTTTTCCAACTTTATTTTGATATAGCAGATGAGAAAAGAGAAACAAAATTTACTAACTATGTAAGTAACTATTGCCTAATTGCTTCTCACCTTCATATAAGTCCTCTTCCTTAGCTCTATCTATGCCAAACCCTTGTCCAAACTTAATTTCTCCAAGCTATAGAAAATCTAAAATTTATGTGAACTATTTCTCCATCTCAGTCTTTTTTTTTTTTCTGTTTTCCTTGGTGTCTAATCTTACTGTGGTTTATATACATTTTTTTTTATTGCTTCTTTTAATATATGTGAAGACTGCAATGTCTTCCTTCAGTCTTTTTCCTTCTGGATTCAATTGATGAAGTTCTTTCAACAGTTCCCTGCAGATCATTTTTCTGAAGTTCTGCCCATACAACACCAGATAACAGAAAATTATTTCTTACATCTCATGGAAAATATTTCTGTTTACTTATTACTCTATGGTATTTACTTTGTTCATAACACCATGACGGTGTTATCTTATGTTCATCTTACGGCTGATGGTAACTCTTCAGCCTGCTTTGAAGTATTTGCGTCTCCTCCCCCATGCTATATTTGCAGAGACAAGTATTTCTTCCTGAAGATAGAATTAGACATTTATCCTCTTGAGTTATAACATATTTTTTTCCAGACCATTTCTTTGATTTGTCAAGATGATTTTGAATTATAAAACTGCCTCAAAAATGCACCTCTTCATTCAAGTCACTAATGAAACCACTGAATATTCATAGGTGTATGACTGATTCCCATAGACAGCTACTTTATCTGGTTCTAGTCTAACAATGAACCATGAATTATTGTTGTCCTAAACACATTTTTTTTTCCAATCATCAACTGTGCAACAGTTTCATCTAGTCTTCATTTTTTTTCCTCATAAGAATGCCATGCAATTAGTGTGAAACAAAACGAATGACTTTTACAAATTCTAACCTCTGAAAAAAGAATTGCTACCTAGTCAGAGGACTGTTTTTATTTTTATTATCTTTTTAACATACAATATGTGGAGATGTCTGTTTGACTGCTAGTTCACTTCTTGTCATTTTCTAACCATGAGTTTAGAAATTATTAATTTATAATTTCAGTTAGTTTATAATTTTTAGGTGTTGAAATTAAGTTGAGTGGCCTAGAGATCACTAGTTGCCTGCTTTTTAGTACTCTTGAATTAATTTTTTAATGTATGTAACTCTTCTTTATCCCATTTTTCCCTTAATGAAGTAGGAAAAAAAGAGAGTCACTACTGTAGCTGTAATAATTGTATGGTTATAGCTATTTTTTTAGGGGAAAAATGAAGAAAAGAGGAAATCAAACACGTGATAACATCATCTAAATGCTCTCTGTCCTACTCAATAAACAAAGCTTCTTTGTCCTACTCAATAAACAAATCAAGACATATGAAGTCGTATGTCTTGCTTCATTTTGCTTTCTATCTTGGACTATTTAACTGTGTCCTTTTATATCTGTGCTATCATTTGCTACAAGTCTATGGTTTGGTAATAGGGAGAGAAGCTCCCTGACCTGGCTGTCATCTTTCTGAAAAATTTCTCTTCTTCTGGGAAGGAAGAGGGATGGAGAGTTTATTCCTTCCTTGAGAAAGTGTGGAAACTGAGGTGTGGAAAACCTCTTGGGAGGTAGGATAACTCAAGCAGCCAAGCACAGAGAGCAAAATGGGGCAGGAGGCATGGAGGAAACCAGGAGGGTTCTGAAAGGAACCAAGGGCCAATCTGAAGTAGGATGCAAGTCCAAAGTTAAGACAAAGAAGTGGAAGAAAGAGAGAACTGTGTGGGGCTTGTGGAAACCCATGAATCTACTGAAAGTTGCTGGAAAAAGCAGTAAGGCTAAAGGGTGCATATTGAAAAGATACCAGTAGTAGAGCATTGATTTGCTTTAGACTTTCATTCCATTTTCTCTTGGCCAGCACATCTGAGGTTTCCTTTTGTAAATAATATTGAAGTTCTATATTTTTTGTTGTAATAAAACCAAAGCTAAGACATTGGTTGCATTTTTTTCTGTTCTTATATAAATGAAAAGGAGAGAATTGATCTCAGGATTCCAACTGGTTTCATATTTTCTCCTGCCTTATATGGGGACTAAGGCCCCCAAAATCATGAGGATACATTATTTGCATATTTTCAAATTCCTACAGCCAATTAAAGCCATCGAAAGTGCACCTAAACAGGCAATAAAGAAGGAAGGTTAATCAAAGATTTGACATGTTTTGCATGTAATATAGGAAATTAGAAGACCTCCAGATATAATGTTGGAGTCAAGAAGCCACACTAAAAGATGAAGTGCAGTTGAAGAGCCTTGACTTCAACAGATGGAATACCATGTAAAAGTCATAAGTGTCTCTAAAAACTGTCAAGGAAACAAAGAACTGCAGACAGAAAAACTGACTTTCAAGAAAGATCTTCCATTTATTATCTATGAACACATTGCTACATGATTTTCTGCTCATCTATGTGTTAGGAGCAGTTAAAAAATCTGCAAAAACAAGGTGTGGTTTCTCTGGTACAAAGAAGTCAAGGGAAGATTAGGCAGCATTATGAAACCCCTGGCTAGGCTCCATTAATGATGACATACGTTAAACTAAATACTCCATGAAAATTTCCAGTATAAAAGGCAAGTTGAAAGACAGCTAAAGAAAAAATCAATAGAATCTTTCTGGAGTTCCCCCTAACGTCTACAAAAGGAAAAAAGGAAGAGGTAAAAACACTGGAGATGAGCCAGCTTTTCTATGACTGATGAGAAAGAAGATTACTAATAGGTGACTACTATGTTTAAATGGAATGGGATGGGATTCTATGTAAACAGCATTGCCCACATTTCACAGATTCTAAGAAGGAACTTACAGGGTTCTGGGGAGAGGTAAATACCTGATAGAGCCTGAGCCAGACTTAGGCTTAGAAAATGATACGTATTGCAGCAATCTTTTCTTTGCTCTGAAAATTTGAATCAAATAACTGCTAGATCTTTTGTAACAAATCCTGACAGAATGTCACAGTTAATCTTCCAGTAATAAAGCTAAGATTAGTCAGGGCTGTTCTTAAGGGTAGTCTGGAGTGTATCTGATATTTCTTGGAAATTAAGTGTTCTGCAAACTTGTAAAACATATTTTCAACATTTTTGTTCTCACTAGTGGTTTCAAATCCTTCAGCAATCAAGTCAATTGCTGTCCTTTGGAAGTGTTCCTTCCCTTCTTCTTTAAACATAGCCAATTCCATCAAAGACATCAAAGCCTTACTTATTTTTTTCTCACAGTTCTATGGTATTACCAGTGAATTATAGTTCTTTAGATAATCTTGTTATTCCTTTTGTCTCAGTCTCAACAATGATCTCGTCTTTCAACAACAGTCTTCGCTTCTTTCTTCAAATACCACTTTTCATATCATATAGCATTTAGATTACTTACCTTAACAGGTGGAGCCCACATAACAAAAGTAATTTTTGTACCAGATCGTCCTGTGTGTCAGATAAACTTTGTCTGACTCTGACTGCTCAGCTCTGGAGATAAAGTTATAGCCATTACCCTGCTATGAATTTGTGATGGGTAAAATGTAATCCTTGAATTGAAGCTTGTGCAATGAGAAGGTCATCATGAATTGATGAATTTTGATGCTGAAAACACAGAAGCGTCTTAGTAAGTAATGTATATTCTGTAAGGTATAGCAATTCAAAAGAGTTGAGAACTAAGAGAACTTGCAGATTACATTGTCTTGAAGAAAACAAGAAGTGGTGAGTTCTTTAAGGAGAGGTACGAAGTGGATAAACCTCAAACTAATTTGATATCAGCTATACAGAAGTATATCTCAACATTGTTATGGTGTGCCAATCATAATTATGTATTTTTCTGTGTACTTGTATGGATATGCCTTTAAGATACCATCTCCCAATTTTTAAAAGTATATCGTCATCCAGTGAGACTGGTTTTAGTAAATCTGTATGTGGTTTCATACTAGAAAGAAGAGCACATTTTACATCTCTATATACCACTAGCAAGGTACTGGGACTCTCTTCCTCGATGTAAAGGTATAAAGGTACTAAAAAGCTTAGTCCAGTTGTAGAGCATTGTTGGAAAGGTAATAAAATCTTTGGTCCAGTTGACCAAAAGAAAGACATTTCTGCTCTCAAGATGTCTCACCAGCATTTCACTGTACCAACCTACTTTGTTTGTCAATCATAATACTGTAGGTTTGTTAATTTATCAAATTTGTTGCGACTATAAGGTTATTTGGAAGGTGGGCTTTTTCGTTTGTTTGTTTTTGGAGTGTGCCAAACCAAAAAAGTCAGTAATTGTGTTATTGGTCTTTATATATTTTTCCACAGAAATGAGCTGTTGTTAGACTTGTTCCAGTAGCTCTATATCTCTCTTGAACAGGGGAGGTGAGCACTGGACCCATCACTTCAGCTGAGCACGCACCAGAGGTGATTTGAAGGAAAGATCACCTCTCTCATGCTGCCAGGTAAATATTTTTCTTCTGCAACCCAAGAAGCTGGCCCACAGATGGAAAACTTGTCCAGCAAAAAGACCAGCATGCTCAGAATTTTCAAGAAAACTGAGGCAGAAATCAGCACAGAAGTGCTTTTTATCTTTTATTTTTCTATCTACCTAGAGAGACAGAAATATAGAGATAGATAAAACTTTTTCAAACTCTGAATCAATTTATATTAACATTCTTACGCTTTTGAAGGGTTAATCCTGTGATTTTAAAGTTATTTAGAAGAGACCTAGGAATAATCTAGCTCCATCCAATAGAGTCTCATTTTTGAGAAGGATTATCAGACAGAGTATCTTGGG
>JAVCKT010074496.1:0-15222 GCA_032273925.1 Rhynchotus rufescens
CCGTCAACACACTTCACCTTGCTGTGACCCTACCGCACATCAGCTTAGCCCATGTGCAGTGTATTACAGATACACGGCAGAGCCACAAAGAGCAGGTGGCAACTAACCCCAGAAGCCACGCAGCTGAACCATGAGCCAAAGTGCTAACGCGAAATGAGGCTCCGTGGCGTTTGCCATGAAATCCTGAGCTCCCGGAATCCTCCGTCCTTGAGGGAATCTCAACATTTCATTCAAAAAAAGGAGGAAAATTGGCAGTCTCTGTGCCAGGAGTGCTTTGCTCTGCAGGAGCTGAGGGATGTGGATGTGCCCATTGCTGGCATGTGCCCATATGAGCTGCACTGGGAAGAGGGTGAGGTTTTTCGCTGTATTTCAGGCACACGGTTGGCTATGAGCAACCCTTTGGCTGGAATGGCTGTTCTGCAACGCGCTGCCCACTCCGAGGGATTAGCCTGCCTAATGAGCCTCCTGCCTCTCCTAATTGTAGCATCTCCACAATTACTGAAAAACCTGCTTCAGAATGACCCAGTATTCTCTCCCAGCGTTTGCTAATTGCCACGGCTCCTCACCTCCATGCACGTGGCCACAGCTCCTGGGAAATGTTCTCCGGCTTGGGTAAAAGCAGTAACACATGGATTTAAACTGGGTGGCTTTGTTTATGTGCTGAGCCAAAAGAAAACAGCCGGAGGAAGATCCAGCTGGGCTCACAGCATGAGATGAGCAGGTCAGGCACCAACGCCTGGTTCAGCCCTGGGCCGTGCAGGAGGACCCACAAGCCACATTCCCAGCGCTCCAGAAGGAAGCTCTCCCAGCCCACCTCGGCTCTGAGAAATAGTCTGTTTTGAAGGCAATGAGCTGGGCTGCAGAGAAAACAAAAGTTGCCAATGTGCATCTGCTCTGAGGGAGCCTGTCCAGAGCCCATCTGCGGCCAAAGCCATGGTCAGCAGCACTGATGTGTCCATGGAAAACTGGACTAGGTCCTTGAGATCCCGGAGGGGTGCCTAGATTAGGAGATGCTGGATGTATTTTCATCCTGCTCTGCCGCCTTCTCACCATTAGCTATTTTGGAGCCACGCAGCAAGCTGTGGTGGCCGGACCCCGAAGCAAGGTGGAAAGAGTCCCCTCCTGGACCTGCATGATGGGGTTTGCCTGGAACTGAAGCCACCCCTTCCCCTCTTGTCTCCTTTTCTTCCATTCATGTTCTCAGAGGAGAAAACCACCGGACTTTGGGGACTCAGGTGCACCATCAGGAACCGGGTGGGTTGTAGTGCACGGTTTGGGAATCGCCCTCAAGTTCATCTCAGCTTCCTCTCTGGCCCCTGGTAATTTGCACACTAGTTGTACTTGGTGGCACGTGTATGTAGATACAGATCCTCTTCCCAGAGAGGAAGGTTAGCCCAAAGGTCCCTGCAGGAGCAATCAGCACATCTCCATGGCACAGGTAGAACCACTGATCTTAATCTCTTTTCTTTCCGTTCCTAAGGATTGGCCTCTTTTACAGGACAGCCCGTCTCCTCGCCAGCTCCCCGAGCGCTGCACCTTGACAGGGAGGGCGAGAAACACCCATTTACGGGCTGTGGGGACCGTATGGAAAACGTAAACACCTGCTGGCCGCCCGTGCCAAGACTGCCCAAATTACACCTTGGAGAGAAAGTAGAGCCGCGGAGTGTGAGCGCCGCGGTGAACAGGCGTCAGCTCAACCCCGCAATTAGAGCCTTGTGCAAGCGCCGTGCTCCTTAGGAATCTCGGTAATTATGGCCCAGGAAAGCGAGCCCAACACATGTCCACAGCCTGCCCCCAACGTGGCGGTTGTTTACGGGTTTGAGGACCTGTCCCGTGCTCCTGGCAGCTCAGAGAAGGCACCCAACCTCTCAACAACACGGCCCTCTGACAACGCTGCTCGACCCAAAAAGAGATCGTCTCAGGAAGGGAGCTGGCCCAGGTTTCAGAGTCCACATGGACATGAGTTTCTCCACAGGGAACTCAAATGGTGCCTGCATTCCCATGTGTACCAGCTCCAGCAGCACTTGGAGCACCGGCCTTGCACCAAGTCTTGCGCTCGTGTTGCCTTATCGGCCGCCACAGGGTCACTTGCATTCGCAAGCTGGTAGCGCCAAGGATCCAGTCTGTGGAAGATGGAAACATTTTCCATTGGAAAGCCCAGATGTGGGGAAAGGACAGCTAAGGGCCTTCAGAGAACTGAAGAGTCTTGTACTCCAGACTGCTGCTTACTTGGTAGCTGCAGGAGGCAAGGGCAGGTGGCCCAGGGTGCTGTTCAAGTGGTAGAGGAGACAGGGATGGGGCTCAGCAGTGAAATCCAGAGAGATTTCCAGCACAGAGCTGTTCCTGCTCGGTTTTCCCTTCAGCCTCTTGTTCAATAGTAAGGAATATACATATATATACATGTATGGACTCTTGTGCTTCCACCACGAGGGGAATCCCTCCTCTGCCTCGCAGCCTACATGTCGCATGAGCGAGGCTGTGAAGTGAGTCACAGCGGGGAGAAGGAAGATTCACCATCTCGTTGCATCCTCTGATGTGTTCAAGACATGGGGGGAAATAGAGGGGCACGAGCGTGTGCTCCAACGTTTGGCTAGCAGGATGGTCCCCACCAGGCTATCCTAGAATAACCCCTATAAGTTTCTCCTAACGTGTGTGGACGTGGCGTGCTTCCTGCTGGTGGACTGCTCCAGGTCCTTGCTGTCCGCCTTGCTGCTGCCCTCGGCCGCCTCTCCGCAGGGATGTGCGAGGCCGGATTGGCTCCGGAGAAAGGCTGGAGCTGGAAGGCGCATCCGCTTCCCCAGGGCTGCAGTCCCAGAGCCCTCTTGTGGCAACGAGGGAGCCAGGCAAAGACCGGAGAGATGGAATGAGATCCAGGGGCTGCCTGGTCCAACCTCTGCCCACCAAAGAGCCACTGGCACCATCATCCAGTCTTGGGAGCAGGGGGAATTTCACACCAATGAAGGCAAGAGGACCAACTTCCAGGCGGAATGCTCCGGTCCTGCTTCCCAGTCCCACCTTGCAGCCTTCCTGCTGTTCGTGCTTGGGAGCCTCAGCCTTTTGGGAACCTCAGCTGGGTTACACGCTGCCCTGCTGCAAGCGCGTCTGCAAGCCCGGGCTTTTCCAGCTCGCTCGACTTCAGCCCATGCTCCTGTGCAGTGCCGCCCCTCGGATGTCTTCCAGTTACTTTCCACTCATTTAAACAAAGGGAAATCACAGACTGCAGGCTCACCCGGTCTGTAATTCCAGCCATCTAGGTTGGCGCTGGGAATTTGGCTTCTCCTCCAGAAGTGCAGGGTGCTACACTCCTCTTTCACCAGATTTGGCCTGGTCGACCTCCTCCACTTTGACATAAAGTGCTGAGTGTTTTAATCCATCCCCTCCAAGAGCTCCTGATAGATCCCCGTGAATTAAACGGCATGCTCTAACCCTCCAAATCATTAACAGAAATTTCAAATGGCATCTGGACTGGAACGAACCTCTGGCAGGTAGCTCTGCAGACACCCTCCGGCTTGACACCAAGCCGCTGGTAACTACTTTATTTTTAATTTATCTGCTGAATAAGGGTGTGTTTATTTTTAACAAGGGTCCCACCTACGTGTGGTCCCTGTCTTGTCGCTGAGCCCGTCACTGAGGGCAGCCTCAAAGTGTCTCCTGCCAAAACGTGTCACACGTATGGCCAAGTCCTCGACCCCAAGGCTCACGGTCCTGTCTGGAGGGAACCTCAGCATGACCTGATCCATCCGCTCCCCACAAACCAGCACCAGCCACAAGCGCACCGAGTGTTTCTGAGCACGGAGGCATTGGCCCCGAGCCCTGGTTCTGTGCTGGCAGGTGCCGTTCAGTGGATGTTTAAGTGGAAACGCGTGGGTTTTGGTTTCGGGCAGGTCTGGATGCTGGGCGCGTTAGCAGGGAGGGCACAGCCAGAAGAAGCGGAAACAGATGTGGGATTTATGGAGCGATGCTGTCTCGATAATGCAGAAAAGCACTCCCAGGCAGGGCATGAATTACACGGAGAAGCGCTTCCGAGAAAATAAAGTGTTTTGTTAGGGATATTAAATAAAACATGGGGGAGGAGGGTAGCTAGCCCTCTCATGCGGACTGGTCCTCTCCTTGTTGTGCTGCGTTCAAGGAGCTCAAGGAAGCTCGAGGACTACAAAGATATTTCAGCCTGATTGAATCCGACATCCACGTCTCAAAGACGAGGAAAGAAGAGCTTAATGCACAGGGAGCAACATGCACACGGCCCCGTCTGCTGCCACATAGGCAGTGCCCAGATGTGAGGCTGTAATTTTTCCCTGCCAGGTATCCACCTATGGAGAACTTCTTGGAATGCTTTGGGAAAAGCTGAATGATGTTTCCTTGGTCGTTCCTGAGCAGGACATCACCTTGCCGGCTCAGGACATAAAAGCCCCCACACATCCCGAGCAACTTGCAGCATCCCGAAGGAAATCAGCCTAGGGTTGAGCTGGGAGAGGAACACATCCCCCCTCCTTTTTGTGTGCACACAGCGGGAGAGATCCATTCCCGGGGAGTTCCTCGGGCACAGACGTTTCCCACACAGCGCCCAGGGCCCATCTGCTCCCGCTGGGCTGCTCCTTGGCGCGCAGGGCTCCGCTCCTCCCCGCTCCAGCGGCGCTCCCGCCTCCGGGAGCGATCCCGGCCTGCCCGCGGGAGCCACGGGATCCGCTCGCCATCTGCCCTTCTGCTTCCCCTGGGATCGCTCGGGCGGCTGCATTCACTGACTTTGTGTCTCTGTGTGTGTTTGTTTAACAGGGACCCAACATCCTTTGTTCGCAGTGTGCTGCCCTTCCGAGGGACGCCCGGACAAAGGTACAGCGTCCCGCCGGGGGCTGCGCTGCGGGGGCGATGGTGGTTGCCCCCCTTGGGCGCGCAGCGCGGCCAGGCGCAGCGAGAGCTGCTCTGGTGCGAGCCAGCGCCGCTTTCCTCGCGCTCGGAGCAGCGTGCGGCCACGCTCCCCCTGAGGAGGACGCTCTTTTCATCCTCCTCGCGCTTCTGACGTATGGAGGGGAAGAGGGGAGAACAGCGAAGGAGAGGGAGGTTTTTGCTCTGCGGAGGAATAACCGGTTAACAAATGCGAGCCGCGCCGCTTCGCCCCTCTGCAGCCCGTCGGGGCGTCTCTCTCGTGGCTCAGGGGTGCAGGACAGCAGAGGCAGCTTGTGCACACGCGCCAGCGCAGCACCCGCAGCCGGGACCTGCTGTGTCCAGCTGAGGTCCCCTTGGACACACCGGGACGTGCCGTGTCCAGCTGAGGTCCCAGCCCGGTGCCGCCGCTCCCCTTGGACACACCTGGATGTGCTGTGTCCAGCTGAGGTTCCAGCCCTGCCGCTCCCCTTGGACGCATCCCCCCTTGGATGCTGGGACACATCCATGCAGCTTTACCCGGCAGTGCAGCGGCAGATCCAGGCCACACTGAGAGCCGGGTGGGAGGGCGGCCGTGCCCCGGACATGTGCGACCTGCTCGTGGCCAAAGCACCCCCAGAGAGGGCATCGAACTCCTCCACGAGGCCGCAGCCGGGTCCTTCCCCGCGTGTCCTGCAGCAGACCCGGGAGAAGCCGCGGAAACGCTCTTCCATGGCCACCGAACCCGGGGAGCAAACGCTGCCGCTCCGAGACGTGGCTCCCGCGTTGCCTCCATCCCCTGCCTCGGGTCCTTCCCGAACCACCACAGCGACTGCAAGGACCCCCTCATCCCCATCGCGCTCCCCATCGCTGGCTGCACCCCAAATAAGGCCTAGCAATCACACTGGCTCCCTGGAGAAGATAAATGAAAGAAAAGTGCATTGAAACCAAGCCCGTTCCTGCCATCCTTTTAGACCCAGCTCCGGTTTCAAGCTCGACTTTGCAAAGCTGTCCCGCTGACAGGTCTTTGGAGGCTGGGGGAGAGGAGGCTTTTCCTCAGACCACCCTGTGCAAGGGATACGGATACGAAGGCAGCAGCGGGGGAGAGATCCCCGGAGGGGCCATCCCACCTAAACCTCTTTATGGTTTATCCCACGATCCCTTCTGCTGATAACCATAGGCCAGGAAAATACACAAGGAAAAACACGTGGCTGATAGTTCTGGGGCCATTCTCCTGGGAAGCAGCCTCCTCCCTGCCGGGCTTCATGGACAGGCACCAACGCTTCCCGCACGGCTCCTTAGCACCTTCCTGGGAGCCTGTTCTTTGCAGCTACCAGGCAAGGGAAAATCAATGATTTCTCTTGTCCTTCCGCTGAATTCCGGGGAGGAAGCACCGGCTCCAGCGGCTCCGCAGCCACCCAGAGCCTCCTGGGGGGATGCCCCAGCCTCTTCTCCCTTGAGGAGCAACCGGCCCTCGTTCTTGTCTAGGCTTTGTCCCTGGCTGCTGAGCGTTCGGGACGCGCAGACGATTCCTTCTCTGCGAGAAGAATTCTTCCTGCAAGCACCTGTTAGTACCCTGGCCTGGTGCTTGTCCCATAGGCACCTCCAGAAACGGTGCTTTGTCACCCAAAAGGAAGATTGTGTTAAAATTGTGTTAGCTTTTCCAGCTCACTTCTTGCACATCCCTTCTCTCCCCAAACCCTTGCCTGAGCAGCAATCCCTTTTCCCTCCTTCCCGCAGAGAACGATCCTCTTGCTTGTTTAAGAAAATAAGAGCAAACAAAAAGCCAAGAACCACCTTAAACTGCTTGGGGCAGCAGGAGTGTTTGATTTAACTAATTGCCTTAAATTTGCAGGAGCAGCTGGCACGCTGCTCGCATCCTAGGAGGAGCAGACTTCCATAAGGAACTGAGCGAAGAAGATAGCGGAAAATCTGCAGCAAAGACTCACCCACGGGCGAGCGTGAGCGAGAGCTTTAGGCTGCTCCTTTTGAAGCCCTCCTGCCAAACGCATCTGCTTGCAGTGAGTTACTCGGTGCAGGAAACTCAGAGCACCGCGGCTTTTGGCTGCCTGCAGGATCTTTGGATGCAAGTGGAGATGGAAAGGTCGTCGTTCCTGCAGGCAGACCTAGACCCTCTGGTGCTGCAAATTGCCCCAGGGCTTCAGACACTGGAAAATAACCCTGTAAATAATTGAGGGGACGGCGGAGGGAGCGGGTCCTCCTGCCTTTCTCAGCCACCGGCACGGAGCAGGTAAAGGTGTGTGGAGCGGGAAGGTCCATCGCACGCCTCCTGTTCCACTCGCTGATGGTCTGCATGGAGCTGGCGGGACGTAATTGCTGCTCCTGCATCCTGAGGGTCGACTCTTCTTCCAGCTGAACCATATTCTGGCTGTGCAGTACTTCACATGCCAGCCTGCTCCCTTAACGTGGTGGGGAAGGCCCTCGCGTTCTCTTGCCCTGTCCTTTTCGGGGCCAGGGAGGGTGTTTTCCATCCAGCTCTGCCTTCCTTTTGGTGCTTCCTCCAAGGACCTTTGCCCGGGGGCACGAGGAGGTGTTTGGGCTCCCTGCCCCGCTTGGGGACACGGCTCTGCTCGGTCCCACCGAGCTCCTGCCGCGCTTCTCGGAGCCAGCAGCCATCCTCATCCTCGCTCACCGCAGCCCCATCTTCCTTGTTTGCAAGAAGCAGCCGGCACCAGCAGTATCCGCCTGGTGGAAGACCAGCTCCTTGGCCTCAGCGGGCCCAAGCAATGCTGGAGGAGGAGAGCAGACCTTCGCCACCAGAACCCGAGTGCCGGCGAGCAGGGGGTTCCCTTTTCTCCCTCCTTTGAACACAATCATTTTCTCTCCCTTTCTGTTTTTCCCACGTTCTGAAGCCCTCGCTTCACTGCACCAGGAGCCTGGGAAAAGCTGGTCCTTTCAAGGAGCCGACAGTCCTTCAGCTCCTCCTATTCCTGGCTTCCTCTCCCCAAAACCTTGAAAATTAGGATGTTCTTCCTGCCAGAACACCCAAACCTGGCAGCCCTTTGCCTGATTTCCTCCCCTTGCCATTGCCCTTCCCAGCGAGGCTCGGACAGGAGCACTGATTCATTTTCTTAGGTCCTCTATAGCCTTTAACCTGACCTGCCCAGAAGAAACCTCACCTCTCCGTTTGCTCTTTCCCACGCAGGTGGCACTTTGCACCAAGAGCACCAGGATCCAAATATCTCGGAGTGATTGCACCTTCCCACAACCTGGGCTGGAAACAACGGAAATCCGTTTTTTATTAGGGACAACAGGAGACCTGTCACATGTCGGGTGGAAAAACCGCACACGGCTCCTGATTCATCTCCCCCGGAGCCCTTCTGTGCCTTCCTGTGTCAATCCAGGGATGTTTTGCAGCGTGGCTCCGTGGTCCCTATGGAGAACGAGCCTTTGGAATTAGTTGCATCAACGAAAGATGAAGGAAGGGCAGGATCCCACCTTCCACCGTTGACGGCCCCACTGACGTTTCCATCCACCCTACAGACAAACCCATTCACGTTTCCACTCTTGTATTTCGTCGAGTGTTTATCAGATGAACCAAAAATGCAAGATTTGTCCCCACTCCCAGCGCTTCAGTTCTCAGCCCACGTGAAGTGGCAGAAGCCAGTGAAGGATCTCCCAAGCAGCCCGCTCCGTAGGAGCGACCTCACGGCGCTACGCACCATACAGCCCTGCTTCTTTTCTTTTCCTTTAAACAACAACAACAGCAACAAAAAGATGGGAAAGGAGCTATTTTAAATTTATGAACCGGTGAGGCAGTGAGTAATGGTGACTCACTGCTTCGTATTTTAGGCAACCGACCGCAAGGTGAGCTGTGCTCCCATTTCACGTTGCCAGAGCCAGGAAGACCTCTTGTGTTCCATGAACGGCATCAGCCTTGCATAAAATTCCCCACAAAAAAAGGCTGGATTCAGCGCTGTTATTTCCAAACCTCCTGCCCTGCAGCCCTCGTGGGTCCCCTGCTCCCCCGGGATTTGTGTTACTGCGTTGTCCGCAGGCCGGCCGCGTTTCTTCCCGCTGCTCCCAGCCTCCCGCTCTGCTCCAGTGGCCACACATCCAGCGAGTCCAAGGACACCCTCAAGCGCCCTCCCTCGTTACCGTGTGCTAGGGCTGGCTGGTTTCACCTTCAGAAATGCCCTTTTCCCTGCGCTGCCGAGCGTGGCAGCAGCTCCGTGTGCCGCGGCAATGTCGATGTTTGCTGCCGAGCCCCCCGACAAACCTGGCGGGATGCGGAGAGCGGCTTTGCTGCAAAGGGCAGCTCTTCATTTGCCACAGAAAGAGAGAAGGAACAGAGAAGGGAGCTTTGGGGCAGGAAGGCGTGCTGGATAGCTCCGTCGGATCCAGCTGGGTCCCTCCGAGACGGTGTTAATCCCCGAAGGACATTAGATAACATCGCCCTGGGCTGGCAAGCCGGGACTCCTCCATCCTCAGCTTTCCAGGGAAAACGCTGTGAATGGAGATGACACGGAGGGAGACGTGATCCCCACAGGTCCTGTGACGATGCTGTGACCTGCACATCTCTAGGTGCTGATACGTGAGGTATGGTGTTTGGCGCGTCACTGCTCGGGTCTTGCTGGGCAAAGGGCATCTCTCCTTCGCAGGACACCCCGTCAGCAGGCTCCGAACCCCCTGCTGCTCCGGGGGAACCTCTTCCCATTCAGCTTCCCAACGTGAGGATGGTGGCGGCCACTTGCTGCCGGTGTCACTCTGCGCCCTGCTGATTGAACTGCAGGGACGGCGCCCCGCACGCGGCTCTCCCTTCCTGCCCCACGGGATTGAGTTATCCCTGGTAAGGGACATGCCTCGTGCCTTGGAATTGCCCCTGGGTTTGCCGGGAGCAGGGCCAGGTGACACCAGCAGCCGCTCTGCCCAGCAAGGACAGTTGCCAAAGGGAGCGTGGCCGGCACAAACACCACTCAGCCTGGTGTATCCAGCTAAAGGGTGACAAAAACCCACGGGAAATGCTGCCGTGGAGAAGACACCCCATTTATGCTGTGTTTTAGGAGGAGCCCCTCACAAGGAGTTTTAAGGAGTTTAAGCAGCCACCGGCGACAAAGCAGGCTGTTAATTTGGCCGGGCAAGCCGGGCTTGCTGAACACCCTGTCAGGTTTGAGTCCATCATCACACGCAGATTTGGAACTGGAAGTCTACAGCCAAATCCGTGGCCCTGGGGTGTCTGTTTCCCCCCATGTTTCTGCTATTTCGGGATCCTCTTCTTGACTGTTTCACCAAAATTCAGACCCCAGCATTTTTAGCCAGGGGGCTTTTCAGGACGGAGCCCGAGCAGAGGGGCCGAGGAAGCAGGGCCGCTTCCTGAGGGCGGGCTGCGATTCCCGGGAAGAGGATCCGCCTGGAGCGCTGCTTTGGAAGCGGCTCCTGCGTGAGTCAGCAGAGCCGTCTCCCGGGGCCCCGCAGCCGGCGAGGAGCGAGAGCAGGGAGCTCGGCTGCTTTCTTCCCCCCTTCCACCGCCGAGGTCGATTATTCACCAGCCTGAAGTACGTCACCAGCCTCGGGAAGCTGCTTGTTCTTTCTTTACTAGAACGCTTCTTTTTTTCCCCCTTGTTCCTCTCTATTTCTGAGGACGTTTTCCAGGCCGCCTCACGGCCGCTCTGACAGCACCGCAGCCCTGGGGAGGCTTTTCACTTCCAGGAGGGAAAGCCGCAGCCTCCACAGCCTTCTCCACCAGAGAACAGGGATCCATCCTCATCCAACAGCGAGTTGTTCTCAACCCGGATCCACATTTCTGAGTCCGCAGCTCCTAGCTCAGGTCTGAGGAAGGGCCTCGCGCTTGTCCCTCTCTCTCGGCTGCTGCAATTGCTCCAAGAGGGACATGTCCAAGAGGGTGTGTCCTCTTGTGTCCCAGCAGGACATAGGGCCTGGCTGATACCAGGGAATGGGATGGATTTATCGCCCTCGGCCAGGGCTCAAGGAGCATCTGCACGGACTCCTGCCACGAGCCAAGCACAAGTCTCGCTGAGCCCAGAAAAGGGAAAACCTGGAATATCGTGGGCAGGCGCCTCAGGCCGCAGGTTCTCCCATGGGTTTAATTTCCCTGGCATATGGCAGCTTTCCCACCGTCTCTCCTCCTGGCAGCACGGACTAAACTCCGCCTTTTCCCTCCGCTCTAAGGCTTCCTCCTTCCTCATCCTCGCAAGCTTCCCCTCCTACCTGCCTGGATCAGCATAATTAAGCTGATCCCGGAGCCATCCCTCCATGCTTGGAAGCAGCAGGAGCACCTTCCCTTCCCGTCCATCCCGGTGTCAGATACGGCTCGTTCTCCTGCCGCCCTGTCCTTGCTCTGGTGCGGGCTCCACGGCTTCCTGCGGCACGACGCAAGGCCGCGTTCCGGGAGCCTCGAAGCCGTAAGGGCGGGATGCGGGAATGGGCGTCCGGCTGAGTGGGAAGGGTTGGCTTGGACGGATGCAGGACAATTCCTGCCCACTTGTCGGCGCGGCAGCAGCACTCCCGGGAGCAGATCCCAACAGGGATTAGCACTGCACCAGCGGGAGCTGCCAGACCAGATGAGCTCGGCTTTACACCCGGGCTTTACAGCCCAAGCGCCTCTCTCAGGGGCTCTTCAAAGCCAACAGCACCGCTGCGATCCCTCACTGGGACACGCTCAGCACCAGGATGGGTAATTCCGACCCCTTCACTTGGCATCACCTCTGCTGGGAAAGCCATCCCGCTTCCCGGCAAGAGCCCCAGTGTTCCTAAAGTCAATGGACGGCAGAGGTTCCTTGTGCTCTCCTCTGTCACCCGCAGACCCTCATTGATGCCCAGGACACCTCGATGCGTGTGACGCAGAATTCCCAATTCTCCTTGCAGCTCCCAGACGTGACAGGAGCCGTCCATGGGATGGGAAAAGCCGCGTGTCGTTAACACGGGAGCTTCTCCACCTGCTACACGTCAGCGCGCGCCGTGAAGGATGACAAAGAAGAAACAAGAGGGCCACGGGCTCCGCTTCCCGCATCCGCATGGCTCGGGCCGCATCTCTCCTTTCTTCCCGCTGGTTTCTCCTCCATGTGACAACCCCTCGCCGCGGCTCTGCCTCTCCGTGCGTTTACGGCCGGGCGCATCCCTGCGCCCTCCAAGGGAGGAATGACTCATTCCTGACTCACAGGCGCTCCAGCAGAGCTGCAGCCTTGCGCTCATTTCCTGGGAGAAGCATCTGCTGGCTTTGTCCTGGAAGCGCTCGAGCGCTTCCAGGATGAAGGCGCGCGTGGTGGCTGGGGAAGGGCTCGGCTCTGCTCAGCGCGTGGGAAAAGAGCCTGGCCCTGTGCGTCGGGGCCTGCGGTGCCGTCAATCCCACCCCTTCCTCGGCAGCAGCACCGCGCATCCCCCCGTTCCTTCCGGAAGCAGAAGGAGGCCTAGCCAGGGTCCAGCCTTGCTGGACCAGTCTCGGGATGAGAGGAACGCGCCGTTGCTCCCGGTGGGGTGTCCATCACACGGATGCACATGAAGGCATCCCCACATGCCCGGCGCCATGCTTCCCATGCAGGATCCATCTGTGGAGCCGGCCACATTCACGCCTGGCATGGGAATGTGAATGAGAAACCCAGGAAGGGGCCAGGCGAGGAGCAGAGAGGCTTTCCCGCATCCAGGGCAACTTCTCCCTGATGATGTCTTAATTAAGGAGCCGCTGATGAAGCTGCATCCTGGGCAGGGCGCTGAGCAGGCGTCGGGCACCCCGGACAAGGGAAAACTTGGCACCACGGGAGAGCACCAGGTCAGCAGGCTGAGCTGGTCCCAGAAGGGCAGGAGATGCTCCATGGGAAGCAGGTCCCAGGAGAGCAGGAAGAAGGAGGACGTAGACGTGAGCGGCACCGACAGCCGGGGCACCCCTGCTCCAAGTCTCCGTTGTCCAACTTCTTCCTGCCAACTTAAAGCGCAAAAGGAATCTACAAGGGAAGTTGAAGGGACCTGTGAATATGGGGAAGGAAAGGCAGGATTCCAACATTGCCATTGTATCAGCAGTTCCCCTATGGATAAGTGTGGGGGTTCCCTGGCGATGAGGGTAACGCAAAGCCCTCGGCCTCATCGTGACGCTGCCCAAGTGACGCCTGGGTTTGCAGGGCTCATAACTCAGCTCAGTTACTGGCTGTGTTAAATTCCTGAATCCAGAGATTTACTGACTCCGTTTTAATTGTGGCCTTATCTTCATCCCTGCCTTGCTCCTCTTTAATTGAGTTTCACGAAACCAGAGTGAATTAGCCTAGTTCTGTGCTTGATAAGCATGCTGCTTTGGATAAGCTCAGCTTTTCGTTGTCTTTTCTTCTTCCCAAACCCCTAAGAGGCACAGAGGTCTGTGCTATTCCTTAAAGTCAAGGCCCCAACTCACAAAGACGTGTAGGAGCCTAATGCTCGAGTCAATAGGACCTATTCTTCTATATCTGTATCTACATCTCTCTCTCTTTGTATATACACACAGTCTTTTGGTGCAAAACTGACTGTGGCAGTTCTAATTCCTTTGAAAAAAATGCCCTTTTCACCCCCACCAGATTAAACTGCAACGGGAGAACCCATTTGATCCCTGCACATTGGGGACTTTTGCCCTCCGGGCAGGGACAGCCAAGGCCACCTTAACCCTTGATGCCCATAAGCAAGAGGCCATCTCCAGCAGCAGATCCTGCAAAATGCCATCCCAGCCCAGGAGCTTTCCCAGCAAACCCATTGATTGCCACTCTATCTGTGCCCATTCCGCAGCCTCGTTCCCTTCTGCATTGTTAGCTCGCTCCTATTGCTCTGTTTCTTCATTAACTAGCAGTGATTCGGAACAAAACCCCCATAACTCATATTCCAAAAGTCATCCGCCCATACGCCCATTCATTCACCATTCCCAGTTAAGTTCATGAAAGATTAATTCCTTCATGATTATGATTTGTAATGTTAATTCATTAGCCTCTTTCCCATTAAGCGTTCGGAGGTTTGCAGCATTACATTGATCTCTTAATCAGCCCATGGTGAGCGTGAAAAAAAAAAATGTGAGAAACCTTCTTTACTCTTCCTGTCCCTTGGGCAAATTATCTGCCTGGTCTTCCAGCTCAGCTCCCAGCTCCGCTTTAGTTCTCTAAATAATTTAAACACGTTTAAATGCTGAGGACTCCAAGAACAGCCTCTTGCCTTCTTGTCCCCCATGCCTCTTCTCCACAGGTTACTGAAGGTCCGCAGAAATCGCTGTCCCTGCACATATCTCTGCTCAGAAAGAGGCAGCACGAGAGAAACGGCCCTGGAAAATGACAATAAAGCGGATTTGAGGCTGCGCTGAAGTGACTCCGGTGAGCAACACCACCACCGCATGGACGAGGAGGACTCTGCAGAGCCCCCGGCCAGGGTGGCAAGAGCAAAAACAGTCATGCTCCCATGGGTCGCCTCCTCCCGCTATCCCCACCAAATACACCCTCAGATTTGGGGGGGTCCCAAAATCCCTGCGGTTTTTCCATCCCGCGGGAGGGTGGCCTTTGTTGCTGGAGGAAAAGCTGCGGGCACAGGGAAATGTTTGGAGCGCTACCGAGAGGAGCTGTCCGTCCGTAGGACGCGAGAGTAAGGCCCAGCCGAGAGCCTCAGCTTCACCCGGCACCCTGGGGGCAGCGTCCTGGGGCGCTCCTGCCTTTCAGAGCCCTTCCATGTGGCAAAACCACCTAAAATCGGTGCCCACAGCGAACCTGGGCCTCGAGTTTTGGAAATTGCAATTGGAGGAAGCTCTTACAGCCCATCTTGGAAAGCCTCTGGTAACTGTCAACTTGCTGTCAACTCAAATACTTGCTAGTTTTGTATGGAATTTATGGAAGAAAATGGGTATATTCTAATAGACCCGCCACACACACACTCATCAAAGGTGAGGTTTTGTGACAGAGCTTGGTGGATTTGCTGCTGTTCATGTGTGCTGGGGAGGTCGTGATGCTCAGGCCCGCTCGGCCCCCTGTCCCTATGGGAGCGGAGGGGTGTCCGGGTCTGTCTGCATGCGTTTGTGCAGTCCACGGGTGGAGAAACGGGGGCATCGGGGTGTGTAACTGCAGTGAGGGGTGCGCTTGCCGGGAACTGGCTGAGCCCCAGGGCGCCTCTAGCACGGGCTGCAGACAGGGCCTGGGCACGGGCCCCTCTTGGGAAGCACTAGCTCTTGGGAAGCTGCATTCAAAATAAATTAATAAGTATATATTTAAAAATACATATATAAACACATAAATACGTACATACAAATACGTGACTGTAAATTCACCATAAGTGATTTATTTGGCCCGTGTCTCTGTGTATTTCTTGGCTCACGTTGGTGCGCAGCCCGGGGCCGCCCCGCGGGTGCCCCCGCCCCCCCAGCGGCCGGTTCGGCCGTTCGGGCCGTTGCGC
>JAVCKT010074573.1:0-15218 GCA_032273925.1 Rhynchotus rufescens
TTTAAAAAAAAAAAAAAAAAAAAAAAAGTATAGAAATTACACTGCCTGAATGAATGCACTGAAGTATTTTTATTAAACGAAATGAAAGCCATATGCATAATGACATATCCTTGAAAACAGAAAATTCTGCATATTGCAGAACGATCCCAGATTTTCAGTAATTTGAAATAACACTGTGCAGGAGCAGAAAGAGATGGGTGCAAGCCCCTTCGTTCCCTACCACCATGTGCAAGAAGAAGGAAAGGAGTCTGCAGAATGATTCAATAAGCAGCAAATGTTATCTAAATGTTACTAAAGCAAGAGGAGGCCTCCTGCAGTACAGTATCTTGCAGTGCAACGACTAACAGTCCTGCAGTACTGGCAAGCAACTAGCAGTGACTCAACAGCCACATTTCGATTCAAGACAGTACCCACTGAACATAAAAATCAAACTTTCTATGACACTGTAAGCACTTACTTTTGATTTTAGATCAATTCCTTAAACATTTCTGACAGACATTTTGAACTGTATGCTGTAAATATTTCATATCAGCAAGAGATTATAGATTGCACTGGTCAGCAGTCGCTGTCAGAAGCTTTCTTTGTCCTTGCTTACTAATCTCTTTTCAAGAAGTTTGAAAATAAACTTAGTATTCTCTGATGACACATATGTTACTCACTGAAAAACCACCCCTTATGGAAAAGTGGAAAGTTTCTATTTTAATTGAAAATCATCAGTAACAGAAAACAAGACTGTCTTTCTTAAAAGAGGGCACTGAAAGAACTATAGTCATATTTAGTACCAGTGACAAGAAAAACCCTGATTCTGGCCTGTGAAGCATTTGTGTCAAACAAAATATCTGCATTTGCCCTAAACTATGCTACA
This sequence comes from Rhynchotus rufescens, assembly GCA_032273925.1. NCBI lineage: Eukaryota > Metazoa > Chordata > Aves > Tinamiformes > Tinamidae > Rhynchotus > Rhynchotus rufescens. Next base: position 866 of record JAVCKT010074573.1, read on the forward strand.
CAATTTAACCTTCTGGCTGCAACTATTTATTATAGGTTGACACAGTGTATTTAAATCAGTTTTCCCTCTCTCTACTCTTCATACTGGCAGCTTCAAGCTAAATATCTGTATGATTATTTCTTAGTAAAATATTCAAGAACTAGAGGAAAGGCTTATTCTTATGCCTTTTGCAAGCTGATGTATTTCTAAATGTGCATACCACTGCCCAAATATCAAAAGAACAGCATACTTTAAAATACTAGTAGTAAACAAGAGATTTAAAGGCACAGAAGCCAGTAATAGCCTTATACTCATTAAATTTCCATTTAATGATTTATGTCTTAGTTATTTGGTTTAATGCTCAGGACAGTTTCTTGACAGCACTACCCAAATGCCAGTGGAAGAATGTTTTAACAACCATAAATCTTCCTTCAGTTTACTCCTTACTAATAGAAAGAACAGAGCAAGAAGGCACAAAACCAAATAAATGAATACATTTCAAAATCTTCTCAAATACTGGGATAGACAAAGTCCCTTTTAGCTCTTCGTCTGGAAAAAGACCTGAAGTCCTTCAAGAGAGGAGCTAAACTTAAGTCTTAACTAAAGAAGAGCAACCATTACTCTACAAATGTGGCTTGCTACAATTCATGAACTTTTCCATTCTAGTCAGCACAAATAACAAAACACTAGAAAAATACCTGATATTTCTAATTAAGTAAAAGATTAACCCAAGATGATGATAAAAATTATCTCCTCAGTTATTCTTTAGAGAATTGCATTAGGAGAAGTAGCTATAGTGTGGCAAGAACTGCTGTGGACACACATTTTTGAATAAGCAATATGTACAATTGCTGCTGTTGGTTTCTTAGGCCTTTTTACCCATTGGTAAAACGGTAGAAAGGACGAAATTTAGGATAGTCACTTTAGACCTTGCAGACCTCCAAAGAAATGGAGACTAAATTTGCAGGTTGATTTCAGTGCTTGATGTAGGTTCCTAAGTAGCACAATAAATCCACATCTCCATTAGGATGCCCAGGATGTTCCCTACACGATCAACATGTCAGGCACTGCAGACACTTGGAAAATAAATGCAAAGAATTAGGAGCAACAAGGATGCATGTGAACTACTGCCATCCTTCAGAGACCCCGTGTACTTTATATTGGAAGGATTTCTGAATGAAGAGCTCTAACTAAACTTACTTTTTCAAAATAACAACTTCAGCTAGCACATTATCCATCCTCTTATGTAATAATGACCTAGTAGTTTTTACCCTGGAAGGGGGAAAGCTGGACTTTCTTTATCTCTGAAATATTTTTTACTGGTCTGCCATGTAGTTTACATCTTGAGTCGAGGTCTGAGTAGCAAAATACAGTTCTATGCTGGAAGCAAAACAGCCTTTTGAACTTTTAATCTACACAGTCAAAACACAGTCTGTAATCAGCTTATCAAGGTTATATTTTTCTGTAGTATCTTAAGACATTTTTCTTATTTTCCCTCCAGAATGCTTAATAAATCTATTTTATTTTCTATATAAGTGAGGGCAATCCACTCAATAACTGAGATTACACTTATTAAATATTTTAAGAAGTATTTCTCCATCCCTGTGCACGATGAGTGCTTCCGAATGCTGCATGTAATCATGCACTCAAGATTCAGAACTTTTTCTAGGCATCAGTGAACAGAAACCTATGTATTTGGAGAAAATATTAAAATAGCTAACAGAAGGAAACAGAAGATGGGCAATTTTTGTAGTTTATGGAAATCTACAACTTCAAGTGTCCCTGTAAGTTTCTATATGTTGGATAGATAGTGGAGGACATCCATTAATAAGCTCCAGGATAATGCTAGCTCCATACCAGCTCTATAGCAGTTCCCTCTCCTTCCCATCAGATGTTAAAACAGTAACACAAGTAACAATTAATCCTTCAGACAAAGAGGGAATGAGGGACCTAGAGGAAGACATGAGATGTCCTAATGCAGAGAAGAGAGGCAAGAGGGAAGGAATGACACAAGACATCCACTTTTGGAAAACCAGAGCAAAAGAAGGGTGAAGGCTTCCTGGGTTACATGACAAATCCTCTCACAGAAGTGTCAGATCTTCAAGTAAATTGTGTTTCACACATGAGAGTTGCAGAAGTGTTTATCAGGAATTGGATGTTTTGCTTTGGTGTCCTATCTACATGAAACAGCAAGAAAGAAAAGAGACTATTTCCAGCCACCTACCCCAAAACTGCATTTCAGACTTCTTTATGATTTACTGGTGGAACTTCTTATATAATTATCCTCTACCCTAGTTCGGTTATTATGATTCAAATTAACCACTTATTATTTAATTTGTTTTAGCTAATTTGGCTCATTTTGATGGAGCTGACACAAAGCAAAGCACCTACAGGAACTATGATATCTGCAGACCAGAGGGTGCACTAACCTGCAGCTTCACCAAGAGAAGTTAGAAAAACAACCTAACTGCTTCCTCCAAAGTGAATGATAAAACTTGCACTACCTTGGGGCAGGGCATTTTCAAAATAGCATCCCTGTTGTTTACACATTTGCCAGGGTGACAGCACAGGTATGAAATAATCCTTGGCATATTCCTGTATATTTGGACCCAAATATAGCAGGAAATGTAGAGATCAAAGAAATCTACCACAAAGACGAAGGAAAGGGAGAAGGGCAATAGGAAACCAAGTCAGCCTGCCGGGCAGATTTTGAAATGTATAACAAGTTGTATGCTTATTTATTGTGCATATATAATCATGTTTATACATACAAGCTTATGGAAGGAGTTGATTAGATGCAATATATCTATAATTATAATTTATGCAAAATCTGAATTGAAATAGGGATATGACCTCAGTGCAAAGCTAACTAAGCCTGTGCTAACTTCTCTTGAATATATTACTCTTGCCTATAATTAAAACAGCAGCATAATCAGTAAAGACTAGGTTGGTAACACACTTCTTCAGCCAAGAAAATTCCAGTGCTAGTCTCTCTAGGATCGGATGTAGAAACTTTGAAGTGTTTGGTTATTTTTTGTAACTATTTATGCATAGCCACATATTTTTTTTTCTCTCTCTCTGGGACACACACTAATATTCTTCTGTTAGCAAGAGATGTTGATTGCCACCACAGCCCTCTCTTGGTACAACGCTTGAGTCTGAGGTATTAACTCCTGTCTCTGTCCAACTCAGTTTCCAGTTTGAAAATTGGCCCTGCAGCTCAATCTAGGACAATTCTTGCTTTCCAGTTCTCACCTCCGACAGTTCTGTTATTTCTCCTATATTATTGGTCCCATTTCAGTACTTGGTGGCAACCAAGATGTTGACCATCAGAATAGCTCTATATAGCAGAACTTTATGTCTTACTGGTCAGCAGAAGAGCTTGCTGCACCAATATTTTTTGCAGTACGTACTCCTTAAGAGGGCCAAGAAAGATTTCCAGATGTACCAAATTTGCACTAGGCCTTAGTTAATTGATGTAGAAGAAAAAAGAGCCATTCAACCCCCAATATTTTTTCTATCCTTCAATCAGCTAGCAGTAGAAGATGTTTATTTTTTATGAATTTTCATAGAATTACACAGGAAGCCAACGGAATGGACCCTGAACTAACAGTTAGCTGTTATAAAAACAACTTTCTAACAGAAGCCAAAGCCCAACTCCTGGGCAGACAGAAAATAGAAAGACTGGGTGTTACAGAACATTTCAGGTCAGCGGCAGTTCTGCAGATGGGGATTGTGGGGGTGAAGACTGCGATGTTCATACAAAGCCCATGCTTTAATAGGGAATAAGAACATTTCTAATGTCAGTTTAACATCCAAACAAATATTTTTCTTATGAGCTTTGTTTAAACACTGCCCACACAAGGAAGTATTTTCTTTGTTTTTTGGCTGGTAGACAGGTTGTACATTATTTCCAGATGCTTTACGCATCCTTTACACAACCTGTTGCATTCAAGGATGTGCAAGTGCTGTAACAAAACTTTCCCTTTATCCTGTTTCAAAAAATTTTGCAGCAAATGTGGACTGTGCCTGTAACCTGAAAGCTAGGCTTTGAATTCATCACTTTGTCACTGAAGTGATGAATTTTTCCTATTAGATTCTATTAATTTCAGAGACACAATTCACTAATCCAATAAATGCAACATCAGCAGGCATATATATATAATTTTGTATCTTTGTATCTTAAAAAATTAAATTCACTTCTAAAAGTAGCATTTTTTAATAAACACTAATTAATTTTCAGACCCAGTATTTCACTTACTGAAGATCACAAGTCGCTGAGCAACAATGTCAGATACTCTGTTCTAACAAAAAAAAAAACTTTCAGGAGTTACTTTCTTTACCTGATCTTATCCTTGATCTCCATTGATTCTTTTTCTATATCTTCGTGATAGAAACATGAAGCAGATTTTGGATTTCTGAATTAGCACATTCTTCTTTAGATCTCCTTTGTTTGCTGACTCATCGTTTCCTTTTTGCTGGACATCGGAAAGCCCAAGCATGTGAAGCTCAGCTCAGTGTTCACTCCATCCTTGAACTCCAAAATACAGCTGTGATTCTCACCATCTGCTGGTTTTTTTTTTTTTTTTTTTTTTTTTTGATAAAGGCCCCGTTTAAATGTTCAGAGAACTTCTCTCTCTTAAAATCAGGCACAGGTCTCAGAAAGTAAGGAGGTCTTAGTTTCTTTAACCAAATTCAAGCAATAATCTTCTGCAACTGTTTTGTATGCATTTTCTGGAGGAGTGGAGTTGTGGAACCTGCTGTTTCTGCTTCCTCTTCTTTCCCCTGGAAGTGGAGACAGTTGGAAGAGTAGGGCCAAAGTCTGAGCTTTCTGCTGCTTCAGACCTGCTAGAGGCCACTTCTTAACATGAGCTCAGGAGTTCTGGGAAAAGAAAAGAAACAAGAGAAACGGAGTGGGTCATTAATACAAAAAAGAACTTAACTGAAGGGGATGGAAAAGTCATTTCCTCTGAGGACATAGTTGCAGTTACTAGTACTAAGTGAGTCATGATGCTAATTATAAACTGCCTTGTGTGTAGCAGTGCTTGTAAGCACATGGAGAACTGAAAGAGAGCAATGAGGTTTTCCTTTTCTCTTTCAGTACAGCAACTAATATATGTAGCATACTGAATAAATGGGCAAGTGTTTTATTTTCTTCTTTCCCAACAGTATCTGCTAAAAGAGGCTTTATGGTACATATCACAGGCTTGCCATAAAACTAGGCTATCAAAGAAAAAATGAGCAGGGCAAAACACTTATGGAGAGACAACTTGCCCTTCTACTCAGATGGTTTGCAGCTAGGGGAGGAGAATAGAGAGCTCTCAATAAATTTCCATGAGGAGGATCCCAGATCCTCCCATCTAATCCCCATTCCGAGCTATACAGGTCAACCTCTACCCTGTGTTGTCCATACCTTCAGGACCAAAGATCAAACATTTCCTTCAGGCCAACAGACAGATTTTACCTTCTATTATACCTGACTAACGTATAAAGGAGGCAAAGCATGAGGTGTCCAGCAGCACAAATCATTTTGTTCACTATACATATTATATGTAAGTTATTTCCCAAGGGGAATATATTTGAGAGGTGGGAGGAAGACAGTAGTGTGACGTTATTGCTCTGCATCTGGGCAAAGGCAAATCCTTCCCTGAGCCCCTGACAATGCGAGCAGGTCTTTTCATAATGTGCAGTTGTGCATGTCCCTCTTTAAACAGGAATGTAGAGAGCCGGTTTTTTCCTGACCCGCAAAGGGAAACAGTTGTGGCTAAATTGCAAAATGTAAATTAGTTCACTGTGTAAGTATGAAATTGAAATATGAATGGTATGGAAGAAAGGATGGAAGAATATGTGATTTGATTTTTTTTTCTTAATGTTTAGGAATTTACTTACTAGGTAAATGAAATATCAAAGGCTATATACTGAAGATGAATTTTAAATGCATGTTTTTCATGAAAAGCATCGTGGTGAATATGACTTAGCATAACTTGCTGCTAAATGACTTCAATATAAATTTTTCTCCATATATAAATATATATAAAGAAATATAAATTATACAGATGCCTAGGAGTATATCTAGTATGCAATTCAAAGAAAAATTTCATAGCTAAGTCATAATTAAATCATATGGAATTAAGCAAACAGCTTTGCAGATCAGGAAGAAAACCAGCCTCATCTGCACAGGTGTGAATGGTTCTGCACAGCGGAAAACCACAGCAGCTTTGCTGCCTAATGAGTTGTAGTTGGGAGGTGGAACACCAGGGAAAAACATTTTGCCTGCAGGAGAAAGCCAAGCTTAAGGGTGTCCTGGCATTCAGTGCTGCAGCAGAAGTGGGAAGACCAGGTCAGATTACACTCTTTCCACTAAAGTAAAATTAGCAAAGTCACATATGAAAAATATTCAAAATGATTTGAGCAATTCAAATTGTCTCAGGAAAGAAAAATTTAAAAAACAGGTTTATAATAGAAAGCTAATTATGACTCTGGGAGACAGTCTCTGCATAATTACTGAGTGACACACTTTCTCAGACTGTACTTCAAAGACTATCCTTATGTTGCTGTGAGGAAGCTTTCTTAACTCACTGCATTTCTGTGCGTTATTTTGTACAAACCAATATATATAATTTATATATTGACAAAAGGACTCCAGCTAAATCCATCCTTTTGATAAGTCAGTAAGTGCTGTGAGTATTTCCCCTGGGACAGTGAAAAGACACTCGCTTCAAAAGAATTGATATATTATTTGCTGTTGATACTAACAGATCCTTAGAAAATAAAATTGTTTTCTAGGATTTTTGAAAGTGATACCTTGTCCAGAAAATGGTTAAGTCTGAAACTAGTCTGAAAGTTATTGATTCAGTAACTTTGTGCCTTAGCAGAATAGCAGGTTCTATCACAGCGTGCAGTGACACATCTACATGGCAAATCATCCTGACAGTCCTTGGTCTTGCCCACACAGACAGGACCAAACGGTGGTGTCAGTTTATTACCAGATCCCATTACAATCCTGGAAAGATTTTGACACAGACACTCCTATGTTTTCTGCCATGGAAGGGAAGAGAAGCAGGACTTGGCTGCCAGCCACTAGAAGCAGCCAGAGCCCAGTGCACTAACGTCCTGATTTATGTTTCTTGCTGGCCTGAAGTGGTCATACAGGTTACCTCATAACTTTTTACATTATTGAGGTCCAGTATCTAAGACCATTCTGGCATTTAATTTGTTATCATATACATAAATCTCTCCTGAAGAAAAAAAAAAAAAAAAGGAACCCACTTATGGCCACAACCTACACCAGTTTTCTACTCCAAGATTTATTTGCTTTTAAAAGAGAACATGTCTTACTGGAGCATTTTCTGTCTGTCTTCAATTGAATTTCAGTGGAGGAGGTACAGTAATCAGCCTGTAAAAACTCCCTTCAGTTTTGGGGATGCCTGCAATTAGTTGTAAATATGAAGCCAAAGGCATGGGTGCGAACGCATAACTATGCAAATATTTAATTTCACCTGCAAATCAGGTAGATATATAAAGATTAATACCATTCCAGGAATTTATTGTGTGAAAACCCTCCATGGTTAGCTGGCCATTTCTTTGCTCCTCATCCATCTGTTTAATATTGGGATCAGGCTAAACTAAATGTACATGAGTTTATTTCCTCAAGAGTATCAACTAAATCAAAAACCTAAAAACTCCATGCTGCAGCATGGGAAGCATGCAGGAACCAGCACAATTACACAACTGAAGACTAGAGGAGGAGAAAATTGGGAACAGAGCGTGGCAGTAGCAAGTTCTTGACTTATGCTTTACATAGTTGAAAAGTACAATAAAACCTTTATTGCATATGGTGACTTCTGTGGGCACAAAGACCACAACCAGAGGTCTGTATCCTCAGAAGCAAGAGCCGTAGTGAGCAGCACAGCAAGAGAGCCGGTTGAATTGAGCAGAGCTTGTTTGGATGAGCTGTGAGATGCGCACAGCCCAAGGACATTCCCTCTCTGCCACATTCATGTGTAACCTTGTCTGCACCTAGCTTTTATTTTCAAGGTTCGAAGATGTGTCAAACACAATCATCTCATGCTAATCACAGCTCCTTGCAGTGTCACTGATGGGGCTAATCCCTGTGTAAAAGGATCACAGAATCACAGAATGGTTGAGGTTGGAACGGACCTCTAGGGAGAATTAAGGCCACCACCTCTGCTCAAAGCAAGGTCACATAGAGTACATTGCCCAGGACCATGTCCAAGTGGCTTTTGAATTTGCCTAAGGATGGTGACTCCACAACCTCTCTGGGCAACCTGATCTTCCCTCAACCTGCTGGCAACGATCTGCCTAGTGCACCCCAGGATCCCATTGGTCTCCTTGGCCACGGGGGCACGTTGCTCGTTCATGGTCGCCTTGTTGTCCACCATGACTCCCAAGTCCTTCTCTACAGAGCTGCTTTCCAGCAGGTCAACTAGAATGGAAAGGTCAGGAATAAGAAGGGAAAAAAACAATACTTTTTTTGTTTGTTTTTCATCTATATTGAACCTATGACTATGAGAGAAACATTCCTTTAAAAAAGGAAACTAGAATACCTGATAAAACTGAAGACAGACAGTAAATGTAGTAAATTTACATTCTCTTGTCACAATCCTACTGGGTTTAGGACAACCTGAAACAAATTTGTCTACATTTGTTTTGCATTTCAGATGAAGCAGCTAAATCTTGATAAAAACTTGATCTAGGAATCAAAAATCTGAGCGCACACACACATCTTAAATATGAAATCTTCCTGCCAATGCACAAGTAGCTACATTCAAGGCACAATTGCAGGTAGCACAACAATGTGCAGAATTTCTTCCTAGAAATAACTGTTCTGTCCTGCAGAAATTTGAGACAGACCTGACACAGCATAATATAATGTGCCAGCAAACTGGAAATGCCGGAAGCAGAGTGGATAGGTTCATAATATGTTTATTCTCTAGGAATTTGTGGGGTAGCAAATTCTACAGAAATAAGTAGTCCAAACTACTAGTACATACAAGTCAGTGCCATTGGCCAAGAACACAGTTCTGTGCTTGTAAGGAAAACATCATCTTTCATACTTTACCTTACATAAATTTTAAATGAAAAGTATTCAAACTAGGTGTGTTTTAAAAATTCCAGCACTCAATTATATAATACTATTGAGAAGAAAAATTTTAATTGATTTCTATATGGAAGACAGATTCATAGTAGACGTAAAAAGTGATTCTTTTCTTAGAATGTAACAATTTGATGCATTTAGCATAGCAGAATTCTTCTTTTTTGATGAAACATGGAAAGTATATGCAAAATGATAAAAATTTAACAGATAGTTTGGGCAAATCTTGTAGCAATTTCTTTTTCTGGCCCAAATACAGTAAAATCAAAAATCTCAGGACAGCATGTCAAACTGAGCACAACCCTGACCAGCAATTTATTCCTGACTGCATGAACCAGATACCCAAACAAGGTATCTGAGACACACTAAGGACTTCAAAAGTGCCAGGGTATCTCCATTTCCAGCCTATCGGTTGTGATTTATCTTCAGAGCTTCATATTAAAGCTAAAAAAAAATACAGTTAGAAACTCGATTGTACGTCCCAAGTATGAAGTGGAAAGTGTGCAGCTCAAAGAGCATCTTGGCAATGAAGCCTATGTCCGTGACACAGTCAATGATTCAGACTTTACTGAGATCTGTTGGGCTCTGCTACCTACTTACTGAGAGTATTTGGGATGTGTAAATCTGGCATTTATCTGATTATGGCCCAGAACCTCTCTATTCATGTCTGCTTAAATGCAGAGTATGCCAAGAACTGTTGGCCAAGAAGAGGAAGCGTGACCCAAGATAGAAATCTCTTGCAAAGCTTTTGGAGAGCTTTCTCACAAAACAAAACTGAAACATAGAGAGCAGAGCCACAGTGCTCATCAAAACACATGGCAGCATCCTGAGCAGGATCAAAGCAGCAGCAAAGTCTTTTTTCTCCACCAAGGTTACACCACAGTTCATTCACTGCTGAACGAACCCTACTCTTGCTCCTTACCCCACAGTATGCTGGTCACAGAAACTTATTCTGAACTTATTTCTCAAACATTTCCCTTCCTTCAGAAAGTGAGAGTATAGGCTGCATCCACAGACATTAAATTCAGGCCATAAAGTTAAAGTTTTCACTCTGACTCTACCTATAGAACATAGTGGGAAGTAGCTCAATGCTCTCTGAGCAGTTGGAGTTGCTACCAACTCCTAAGGCAGCCGCAGCAGAGAAGAAACAACCCAGCAGAGAATGTGGTAAGCAGAGAATGAGAAGTGGATTGAAACCAAGCAACAGGTTCTCTACCAGTTTCATCTGTATCTTCCTCAAAAGATGGAGGGAAACACAAGTCTCAAAATGAAATGAACCTAACACAAGTTTTACAGTGTGGCACTTTCGGAAGAAGGAGACTTAAGAAGTATGATTATCTGCATTATTGTGAAAGTTTTAAACATGATTTGCAATAATATGACTACAATTTGATTCACGGAACAGTGCTATACAAATGATCTTACTGTAGCCATCTGGGACTCTGTGGTTGATTTATGCAAAAAGAATCCTTTTATTGAATTCTGATAAGGTGGACTCAGATACCCAATGAAAACCATTCAAAGCAATTTTTGGACAGTGCATAGTAGTTGTAGAAAAACGGCTAAGCAAAAAGAAATCACAGAGGGAAAGAGCCAAGAAGTTAAAAGAAACCTGACTAGATTTTAAGAGTTTCCTCTGAATCTGAAAGCAGTAGGTGCCAGACAGAAGGACAAGCAGGAGAGTTACCTCTGCCAGGAGTTCTGGACCTACTGAAGAGTTTTCACTTAAACAGGAAGCTGAGGTTGTCTATGACCATAACACAGGAGTCTGAAGAGCTCTGCATTCACATGAAAATGAAACATATGGACAATTGGACTATTAATCCAAGAAAAAAATTGCAGAAGCAGGGGCTATGCTTTCACTAATGCCATATGGAGATACCCAGCTCAGTGACTAAGCTCTCCTTGCTCTATAGCAGGACACATTAAGTCCAGACTGAGCAGGGTGTCTAATACAACTGTGTCATTTGCAGCATCTGAGCTAGTTTGGGCCATCCACTGTAGCAGCGCGTTGTAGCAGCACTGACATGCCAAGAAAAAAGCTTGTGAATTATCGAACAGCAAAGTATCTCATAGTTGTGAGTGTCCGATGAAAAAACAAATTAAGAACAGAACAGGAACAAAACCTGTGCATAGAAAACACAAGCAAAAATCTGAATAAGTAAGCCAGCAGCTATTTCTGTTAAAGTCAATCTCTGTAAGTTATACAAGGCAGGAATGAAAAGTAGCTGGACAGGTATTCTGAAAACACATTCATCCAGTGGTGAATAAATATTTTTACAAATTTCCCTCCCTTTGTTTTTGTTTTAATTAGATTTTGTTTGAATTGATTAAATGGTCCTTTTAGCTTTACAAATGATCTCCTTTGGGCATTTTTCTCAGAGTGACTCAGAGAACTCCTACCTTGTTTGATGTTTCACAAAATTACTGCTGACTGAAATGTAAGGAGAAGTCAATGTCCCTTATGATAACAGAAAGGCCCTTTAAAGAACTGCATAAAGAACATTATAACAGATAAATTATTTTTATGAGTGCCTCTGAAGTGAACTTTGGAGAAAGGCACTTAAGGTGAAACAGAAAACTAATTCATTTTAAAAATTAACTTTGGTGAAATATATATTTTCTGTAAAGTAAATTATGCTCTGAATTCTAAATACCTAATTTTGATTCTGAATTGTATATCCTTTTTTGCTTCTTACCTCACTCATCATGTTCTCAATTGCTATTGCGAAGAACCTTTTTCAACATTAAATTACTGGAAAGCTTATGATGAGCTAATCTTGATAACATCAGGAGTCCAGCAGGTCATACCCTTCTTTAGGAGGTATGTGGTATGGAGACAGCCCTGGTTGCAGAAAGCTCCAGGTGAGACAATTATTTCTGTGTTCTGCCCCTGATAGAAGTACCCCGATGACACTAAGCTGTGATTCATAAGGTCTGGGTGCTTCATATGACTTTTGGGTTACCTTGGTGTACCCAAAAGAAGAATGTAGAATGGACTAATTAGCTGGGTAATGACACTGGTGGTGATGAAACACACACACACATATGCCACAGTCATGATAACATCTGCTTTGGCAGCTATGAGATGTGTGAAGGTTAAAGACTAGCTGGAAAAGGGAATCTCTGGCTTGTTTTTCAAAGCTCAGGTGGCCTTTAGTGGGATGTAGGAGCTTTGTGGCATTCCTCAGTGCTCAACAGGGAGATCAAGGGTAGTAGGAAAAAAAAAAATAACAAGAAAAATTCTGAAACACAAAATCACAAGTATTTTTAATAAATCAAGCTGAAGTTGGTAGTCCATGATCTCTACGTCTGTAGATCCTTTGTGCCATGTCAGTAGTGTGCAGTAGCACACTTTAAAGCATGTTGAAGTGGGTGGGAATGTGCTAACATACAATGAAGAATGCAAAGGCACACTAGTATCTTCCTTTGAATCTCAGCTTCTGAAGTTAAGAAACACTGAACACACTGAAAACTATCACGTAAACAGGAAAAGATGGAAGTTATTACAAAAATAATAGATACAGAACCAACTCTATGATAGATGACAATGAGAAACTAATCAGTTTCCCCAAGGCATGATTTAATAATGCAGGAACATCCAATAAATACAACAGCCCATCTTAGAGAGACTTGCCCCAACTTGCAAAATAAAAGAGAAGAAATCAGGGGTCAGGTTATTCTCTGTACCCCTATCATATAGATAAACACAGGAAGGGAAGAAGTCCTATTTAACCTATTAACCTGATCACATCGTTATAAAAATATTTAAGTTTATGTTAGTCATGAATAAATTTAACCTGGGGGAAAAAAAATCAATCATGAAAACAAGAGGTTCTCAGGCAGCCCTCCAAAAAGAGAAGCAAACACAGAAAAATGCTAGCTTGGAGACTGATCAGTTTTCTTCCAGAAAAGGATCTCACAGCCTATGACATCGGAGCACTATTCCCTTCCAGGAGATCCCCTTTCCAGCCCTCCTGTTAGTCCAGCCAAGCCACGGAATCACTTGGGACATTCAGGCTGACAATCTAAATTTGTACAGCGAGATACTGGCAGCTGGGAGGCAGGGGAAAAGCTTTCAGCTCTGAAATTCACATCTGCCCTCTTATCTGAGAGCAACCAGCTTCACTGACCCCGGGGGCATATTACCAGGTCAATACATTCACTCCTAATTTCCCCATTCCCCAATAGTTTGGGGAATACTTTAGTGTTATCAGCATGGGATCAGTAGAGTTCTATTCTGAAGAAAGCTCATTCATGCCTCTCAGATTTGCTACATGTATGAGTTCATATCAAAAAATGAATGGATACATTAAATCAAAAGCTATTTTAGTGCAGTCTCCTAAAACCGAAACTCACTCTGTATTACTCTGCATGGCAATATGACTTTTAGAGAACGATGATACGAACAAATTGCAGGCTCAGTGCATTAGGTAGCATCCTAATAGAGAGGGATGGGTTTGTTCAGTCAGCTAGCTGGGAATATATATATTAAAAAAGGAAGTAATCCGCTTTGCAACAATTTATCAATTTGTAGGCATGGAACAGCAATAGTGGAGTGCTAACAGTTTCTAATGTGCCACACTGACTGGGATTTACATTTCCATGTGAATTAACCATATGGTAGGCAGCCCAAGATACGTGCACAGAGAGCTCAAAATCTGTTTTGCCGTGTCCACTGCTGATAGCACTGCAGCAGGAGGGGCTCCTTACGGTTTTGTTCCATTTGTCTTGCATGCAGGCATCCCATCAGACTGCCCAATTTAAGGCAATCCATCAAAAGAGATAGACACCCTCTTTGCCTTGCACCCAGACATATCACAGGTCAGTATAATGCAGGGCAGGAAGCAAAGTATTTTGTAATATCTGTTTGTCTGGTATAGTCACATTAAAATAATGAAGCTAAGATAAAAATATCCCAATCTGCAGCTATTAGAAGTAATCACATAGGCAGCACCTCATTCAGGTATGTAACATCCATGTGAATAAGTAGACCAGACCTATGAACACAAGAAGTATTAGATTGGACCAGACTAGTCCTGATCTGTGTAAAAATGTCCATAAACACCAGCAATGCCCACTTGAGGAAAGGAAGTTTGGCTATCTCAGCCCTTAAGACTAACTCAAAACCTATGGTCATCAGGGTTAACTAAGCAGCATTGTATTTAAAGATTGCCCACTTTTAATATTCCATTACAATTAGAATTCTGTAAAATATTTTTGAAGAAGGTCATTGAGGGAGTGGTGGGAAGAGAAAGG
>JAVCKT010074608.1:0-15215 GCA_032273925.1 Rhynchotus rufescens
TCTTCCTCCATCTGGCTCTGCCCATTTTGGCAGCCCTTTTGCAGAGCACTTAGCTCCAGTTTTTGACAATCTCCAATGATGTACACAAATTGGTAAGAAAGAAAGAACAAAATACAGATATTGAGATTCACTGAGAAACAGGCTGATTCATGGAGGTGAATTTCCTGCAAATTACTCTGCTTTATTTATGCCTCTTGTTTAAGAGGGAAATTACAAGATATTTACTCTCTAAGATTAATTTACTTACCAGGATATTAAACTGATTTCTACTTAAGAAAATACTTATCTCTTCTTCAGTGCTAAGTAAAATGTCTATTTTGTTGAGTACACACAAACTTCTTTATTATTGTTATTATTTTAAACCCTTGGAATGAATAGCCAAGTTAACAGATAATATTCCTAGCACATGAACACTATATAAAATAAGCGACATGAAATTACTGAAGGGCCTCATTTTGATACCTTCTCACCTCAAGGCAGCAAAATCAATTTTAAAATGCTCCTGATTATACTCAGAAATGATCTCCTACACATCAGCACACATAGCTGTGCTCCAGTGACATTTTCCCACACCAAACTGCTAATTACAAGAGAAAGGGCAAGACAGAAATATTCTACTAATAGCTGCAAAAATTCCCAATTGTAATTGACATGAGAATGAGATGGTAAAAGCTCCCTCATAACCTTTAATTCATGTCTTAAGCAGCTGATAGGCCTTCACACTAATACCCTCTTAAACATTTCAAAACTATTCCCAAAAACTCTCAACACCTTTTCAATCAATCATCAGCTACTAGTGATTTTCGTAGCCCTATAGTTTTATTCTATGCTAGCTCTTTAACCTTAAAAAATACTATGTCAGACTGACTGTATAATGAATTAATTAATACTTTTAAAATGAATATTTGTTCACATAAATTTTGTAGAAAGAAAATGAATAAACAGGCAAAACCCAACACTTTCTTAAACAGGCAGATTCACCCATTAAGTATAATCCATCAACTGGATGGCAGTAATTTCTTTTAGTGAAGAGCAATATAAGCATCCCTATCTTATTGTTGATCATGAGGCAGCATGTTAGGCCTAGAAACTGTTATCCAAATGCAACAGTTACCAGAAGAAATGTAAAAGAAACCTCTATTAACGTCAAGAATGAAATATAACAACTTTTCCTCTCACATTAAATGCAGATTCTCTTGATCTTTTTCACATTAAATGCAACCCTGACTAGATGCAGTTTTTCCTGCTTAGGCACAGTCAGAAAGCCTAATTCTAACCAAATAGGTGAAATCAGTAGGCTCCATCTGTGACTTCACTATGCTATTTTCTTCTCATCATCTCTTGTATTAGCCCATTGCAGGAATGCTGAAACCAGCTACGAAAAACATACAGATCAAGATTAGCTTGTCCTGCTAGGGAAAATAAATTCTAAAAAGAAAATCTTCCATTTTCAACATTTTTAAGGATTTTTAAAGTCTGTAGCTTCACATTTAAGCTTCAGAATTTAAGGGATGGAGAAGGGTTACTCAGGAAATGTAGCCTCTTTTGATCTCCCTCTCTAGCCTGGCCAGTAAATGGTTTGTTTCAATATTTTCTACTGCAGAATGATTCTGGATTTATCCTAAATTTAAGTTATGGATTCAACACTCCCAAACACAAAACACAAATGCATTGGGAAAAAGTACCTCCTTTAAGCATGAACAGGTATGTGCATCCAAGGGCTAGACAACAGACAAGCTCATGAAAGAGAATTCAATTGAGAAATAGGCTTATTTCCATACAGAAAATGAGGGAAGTGAGGAGAAAGAGGAAAAACGATGAGGAAGCAAAACAGGCTAAAAGAACAATTAGCTGTGAAGTCACCTAGCGAGAGCCGAGAAGAGAAATCATACTGAAGTATGATTCAGAAAGTTCAGAAAAACTGGAATGAAGAAACTGCAAATGGAAGGAACTAAGGAACTAGAAGGGACTTACAAGCACCACATTCATTTATGAAAGGTAAAGAAGTATCTATTACTAAAAAAGGTAAGTTTTTGAAGAGCTGGAATGGAGATGTGCATATGAAGAAGTTGGGAAAAAATACATATAGAGCTTTATAAAGCCTAAAACTTCGCTATATAAGGATACACTGGAAATACACTTACATAAAAAGTCATGTGAAAATAAAGAACTGAATGAAAGAAGCCTACTCTTGAGGCACTAGGAAAAGCAAACACAAAATCCAGCTATCTGTGGAGCCTTTCAAGGATATGTAATCTCCTAGTGCTGCGATTGATGACAGCAATGGTTTACACGGATGCTAACCCTTCTGTTGCAAATTAAAGTGTGCACTGCAACTGCATCTGTAATGCAAGATGAGACCTGCAGAGTACGCAGACAGTACTTCAAGCAGCAGGTTTCCTGTTTTTTCAGCAGTGCAGGAGCAAGTGTTCAGTTCTAGGGTAGACTTTCTTTGGCTATAATAAGGAAGTGTTTTAAGATGTTAACAGGGGAAAAAATAGACTTGAACAAATTATTGCTATTTAGGGACTGAAAACTGTTGGGAGATGTTACACTATATTTTCTTCAGGCTAACTGTATACGTTCGGAAAGTTATGTCATAGGAACTGATCATTTGTAATGATCAAAAAAAGAACCAGAAAAACAAATATGGCATTGATGTATTTATGACTATAACAAAAAGTTTGTTTTGCATACATAACAAACTTCAATTTCAAGTCATGGACACTGCCAGGATACTCCTGCTGACCAAATGATTATGAAGATGAAATTCCCTTTGCTAGGCATGCTACAACAGACACTGCAGCTGTAGAGCTTGGACAGTGGAGCTCAGGCTGTCTGCAGTGAAGTCTGGGTTTAGATAGAGCACATGAATTCTCATCCTTTCTAACCCATCAATTGTAATTAAAAGCAGACTGAAATATGAAAGTATCTGTTCACAAAGTCAAAAGGGGCTGACTGATTCTCAGCACTTAATCCTGCTAAACTGCAAAACAGTACCAATAGAGCAAAAAAAGTTTGCAACTTTGAGATACTATGTGCAACATAAACGTGAGAATTACAAACCCTTCATTTTTGTAATCTGTGCTTGAAGAAAGAAAGGATTTGCAGCAGGATGTGTGGAGCAAGGAAAGAAAACAACATGAATCTCAGATGCTGTCATTAGTATGTGAAAATGATCCACGGTTCTGGAGAGTAATTTTGTCCATATTTTGCTGGATTTTGACCAGTTCTTAGCAACCTAAGGGTTGTCCGCCAGAAGGATATACATTTAGGAAGACTGAGCTGTATGCTTTCTCTCCTTCCAGAAAGAAGGAGATAAGGGATAATAAATTTGGCGTTTTGCTTACAATGAAAACAGAAATCAAAACTACTTAAGATGACTGAGCAAGCAGACTTTCACTACAGAACTGTATTGCTGGTATTTTCATCACTTACTGATTCAAACACCTCTACAAGGCACTTGGGAAAGTCAATGAATATTGCTGGAAAACCAATCAATAGATTGGCTACATGCACTTGCAATTGTGAATTGTTACAGTTTGTAAAACATTTCTGTCATAAAGAATTGCCTGCGATGGAACTGTGATAAAAGCATTAAATTTCTGATGTGCCTTAAGTAGTGCAAGTTGACATTCAGACTTTGTGATGGTAAACAGATGCCACATGCCACACTGCCTTTAGTTACAGAGCAGAAGCTTTTTGTGCTGCATTCATGGGTTACTGTGAAAATACTCTCCCTCGCTCCCAACTCTCAGCGTAGCTACATGTATGTTCCTCTACATTTTGATCTCGAAATTAATTTCAGAGTAAAACTGTGCAAGCAGAGAGGTAGCTATTCCAACTGCCAAGTCCATAACCACTGTGAATGGAGGTACAAACTGCATCAGTCTTAAAGGATCCTCCCAAGGAGTGCACTCCATCTCAGTTCTCTTTGGTACGGTTTTCTTATTCATTTCCCAGAAAAATGCTGCATCACTGTTATTCGATCATTTAGAGCTACAGCTCCAATGAAAAAACCCTGTAAACTTTGTAATTTGGTAGCAGCTGCTTACTGGTTTTATTACTCTAGAAATTTTAGGTGGAGATTCTCCTCATTTTTTAATGATGAAGGGTTATTTATTTTTTCCTGGAGAACATTTAAGGATATGACAACAGTGTCTGCATATTTCTCTGAAGGCATGGCTTGAAATAACGTGTAATCCCTCTCTACAGAAATGATTTGCAGGCAGAATCAAGAAATTCGCAGTCCCAATTTGGAGGTGCAATCTAATAACTCTTCTACATAGAAAATGGAACTTTGTTCATATCCAGTGTGGCACTTGATATATTTTCAAGATGACATATGCAGATAATACACATCAATATGTGGAATGGTCTCTAAGTTAATTTCTCATGAAACAATTTTCTCTTCTAAATAAACTGAGGAAAGATTTTAGTTAGTTGAATAGAAGTCAAGATGTGATTTACTGTTATCCTACATGTGTCATGTAAACACTACTGCACCTATTTCTCTTGAAATTCTGAATGCCTGTTATACCTTGGGCTATTGCAACTCTTTTTCTAGCACTCTTGGTATCAAACAATCATTAATGGACAGTCTCTTGAAAGCTTCTCCTAGATATTTTAAGATGATTCAAGTATCAAGTTTTAGTTTATCAAAGTGTTAAACTTCACAGCATATTGTTAAAGAAAGTCTCCTCCAGCAACAACATTTTTGAATGGCCTCCCTTCTTCTATACACTCTTAAATTATTTTGCTAGTGGAATAATGTCTTCATGCTATTTTTCTTGTTGTGGTAATTAGAAAAACTTATTTAAAAATAACACTGGCTTCCAGCACTGTCACAAGCAAATTACTAAGTCCAAAGCTCACTTTCAGAATCAAGATAGGGTTTTTCATTGCCTGTAGTTGATATGCCATTAATTGATAAAATCCAAACAGAAGCAGCACAAGCAGGCAAGGTTTACTATCTCATGCTGAATTTATTCCCAGTCCTGCAAAATTTACCAGACACCATCCTATTCTTACCAATTTAACTCACAGATTTTTTTTCCCCAGGAAGTAACTATGATGAACATCTGGGTATCTTCTATCGAGGATTTGATCACATTTCATCTACATAAACTTTCCTGAAAATGTATTTTACAAAGGGCAGAAGGCTACAGGAGTGTTTGAGCAGATTTTTTTTTGCCTATTCAGACATCATCCAACTAGAGAATAACATCAGGAACAGAAGCATTTGAGATCGTATTCTGGGTAACCGCAGGAAAAGGCTAACACTATTTCACATAGAGAAATCACAGCAGAAAAATTGTGTCTACACTGCATGCATGTCAAGGAAAAGGCAACCCCAAATATCACTGTGTTCCCAAAATTGCAAATGGTGAGAAAGAAAAAACCTCTAACAAAGCCTTTAGTTAAGGTCACATTAAAGAAAGAAGTATGACTGATATTGTATCATGTTAAAATAATCATACCTGATATTGGTCTCAGAGTCCGTCAGAAAATGATACTGGTCAAAATATTACAGTACATTTTTTTTTCTTTTAGCAAATAAAGTTTCTTGTAATAGTTCTCTTCTGCTGCTACCTTTCCTTGGTCTGCAAATCTCTTTCTCCAATTGGAATATATGTGATTAATATATGATTCTTTAGGTCAAAACATTTTCAAACACAGATACA
Source organism: Rhynchotus rufescens (assembly GCA_032273925.1). NCBI lineage: Eukaryota > Metazoa > Chordata > Aves > Tinamiformes > Tinamidae > Rhynchotus > Rhynchotus rufescens. The sequence continues at coordinate 5,685 of JAVCKT010074608.1, forward strand.
TAAAGTTAGGCACTTAAAATTGTTTTTAGAAATCTAAATGAAATATACTCTAACTTTCAACACGTATCTGTATTTCTCCTTATTTCCAGAAATGTGGCTGCTGGTCAGATGGGCACATACCTGTAACTTCCAAGGTACTAAAAATGCATATTTGGACTGACCACAGCCTTCTTCAACGAATATGAAACCTGAACTTTGTCACAAAACCTGCTACTTTGACTCAAAATAGGTATGTCAATTTGTTAAGAGATACACTACAGATATCCTATTCTGATAAACTGAGAAGTACGTAATGTCTAGCAAAGCTGGAGCATACAGTGGCATGGAAGTATTTTCTTGCTACAGGCAAAATAATTTTGCTTTTGGCAGTCTTACAGAAAAGCAAGTCACTTACATTTGCACCTCAGGTGGCTTGCAGAATCAAAAAGGCAGTTCTTGCAGATGGAAAACTGTCGTTACATGAGGACAAGCTGTTTGCTGAGGGAAACAGAAATATTTTGCTCTCCGTCAAACCTGTGAGTAAGTGAGAGAAAATCTGTTTTCACATGTGAATACCTAAACAGAAACTGATAGTTTGTTAACAGAGTTCTACTTGAGTGACAGAGAGGCACACCAGAGTGGTTACTGGCCAGCTGGTGTTTCCTCTACTACCGAGGTAGAAAGGACTAACTAACTGAATAAATAAATAAAGTAGGCATAGAAACAGTTAGAGTGCTGCTAGCAATTGATGTGAGGTTAGTGTCCCATGTTTTCTAGAAGTATGCAGAATGAGGTTTTGGAAAGAGTATCTGTTGTCATTTTGTGCTGTGTATGCTTTTAATCTATCTTTTGGAATCCATCAGCACAAAGCGCAAAGCTGTGACAGAAAGTCATCAGTGGTGGGTTTGACCAATCTTCCTTACATAGGCCAGACTCATCACATCCATGATTAGAACCAAGAAAGCTTGCAAATTCCAATTTTGGCACACTTGCATAAAAGTCAATTAGGCAATTATCACGTATCTTGCATTGGTGTGAGGATTCCTGCTTCAAATGGAAAACTGAACTGCAGTGGAGACCATGCAGAATCACACAGAACTACTGCAGTTAGAAAGGACCTTTAGAGAGGATCTAGTCCCTGTCACTCTCAGAGCACTCTCAGAGCGCTACCATTCTAAACTATGGTAAACCATATTTTGAGTAAATCCCACAAGGATAAGAGACATGCATTCCTAACGCCCTGAAAAACTGTATTGAAAAACTTCACAATCCAGAACTTTCCCTTGGTAACAAATGGTGAGGAAATGGCCATTTTTACTTGTCCTTCATTTTAATAAGCCAACATGAATTAGCAGCACAGTATTCCTAAAATGTATTTTCATCATGTAACATAGACGCAAACATAAACATGTCTGGAAATCATCTGTTGAAGTGGGCAAAACCAGATATACTTTATAAATTCATCACTTACAATTGTCCAGTATGATTTAACATTTTTTTTTTTTAGCACCAAGCAATCTCTTACAATTCAATAAAGTTGACAGCACATTAATGTCCTGCCATTATGAAATTTAATAGCCCTTATTCATCACTATGGAAATACCTTCCCACAATCTATTCCTCAAGCATTCTTCCCCCTCTAGAGCTCTAGTTTGCAGTTTTTTGTTAGGTTCATCTCTCCAATCTGCATAAATACATCTGACAAATGAAGTCCACTCCTAACGTTTTCTGCTTTAACAGCTGTAAGCACTAAGCTATAAGCTTTCTTCCAAATGCCTGGAAGGTCTTTTCACTCCAATTTATAAACAATGTGAACTACAGATTTTTCACATTCTAAATATTCTTTGCTTGATCGCTATAGCTATGTTATGTTTTTAAAATATTCTTTCCATCACACCAAATACTTGTGCCTTAATAAAAAGACCTTTTCCTTTTCTTAATTTTTCTACTGCAATTTCCATTCTGCCATGGGGATCCCCAAAAGACTTGTAGAGGTACTTTCTGTGCTCTGCTGGCAGTGCTCTGAAGCTCTTTATCCCAAAATCACAGTAGTATTTATCATCTTTCAGACAATTTAGTAAACTCTACAAGTCTGCTGTGTGACAATTCAAAATAATATTTTACAAGACTAATCCATAAAAACATAAAAAGTACAGGATGTGCTTTGAAAAGGTCATAAAGAAGCTTTCCATTAAAGAAATCAGTGTGGTCATAAACAGATCCTCAAACTGTATTGCCCACTGAGTTGGCTGGCGTCACCTCCGCAGAGCTCCTCCTCAGCGGGGACACCGGTTCCAACGCGGAGAGCGCGAGGCCGCGCGAGCACACACTGCCCAGGAGCTGCCAGGCACGGCCTGGCCGCTCAGCCATTCCCCGGGGCTCGCGCCCTGCGGCGCTCACAGGCCCCTCGCCCAGCTCCTCACGCCATCCCGCCGGTGCCGCTGCGGCTCCCTCCTGCCCTCCCTCAGCCAGCAAAGCTCTCCGGCGGAGCTCGTGGCTCTTGTGGCTGCAAGGCTCTCCTCCCCTGTCCTTGCTTTGCCTCCAGCGCCCTACATTCACATGCGGCAGGCCCCGTTCGAAGCCAGCCGTGCAGGCTGCACTCGAGGGTGGCTGGGGACAGCAGTGGCAGGGAGAGCTCCGTTTTTCCGCCACGATGGCCTGTGCACCATCTTGTCAGGGCTGGGAGTGCTCCACGGCGAAGCCCACAGCCCGCACCCTTCCCGCCCGCGCTGCCGTGCGCGCCAAGCTGCCACGTCCCAGAACGGAGCCAGGCCTATTGTCGCAGCTATGTTCATAAGCAGGGCAAGACACATTCTTAACAGTCAGACCTCTACGTGAAACACAAAACTGTTAAATCTGATTGACACCTTCAAGTTACTTTTTGTTGCCATTTATTTTGTCTAAGGAGTTATTTTTCTCTAGTCCAGTTTATGAAAAATAGCTACGATTAGTTGAAGTTTTTTAATTGAAAGAGAAGACAGTATCCAGCAGCAAGGCAGTTAAACTGTTAGGAGAACCTTAAAGGGCTCTGTATATGCTCCCATAATAACAAGTGTTACCAGTGTTTTCTATATTTCAGTCTAAAATTAAAAAGTAAGGTTTAACATTGTCCAGAAAAATATTTAGTGATATCTTGATATGATATTTAGTGATAACATCTAGTGTATTTTCAAAATTGTGTAGTTTCTTACTGCTATCTGACACTGTGAACATAAACACAAATGTATCAAGAAGGAAGATCTGCACAATACTTTTTATCTGGAGGCTCTCTGCTGGAGAAAGTAGAGCATAAATAGAAGGAAAAAACACAAACATTAAAAATCAATTTAGAAATGAATCTAACTGATGATCTGTAACTTCCATTTAGGATTGAAAACATGTATCATTCAATAGAAAATTATTAAAGGGTGACTTTGGCATATGAAGAAATGTCTACAGGCTCTATGACTAGCCAGGAACAAGACAATGAAAAGTGTCATGGGGCTTATAAAACAGACAAGTAATTTTCCATGTTTCTCTGATCATTTAACCTTCAGATACAATACCTCTGAAAAAAACAGCTGTATCACAGAATCACAGAATGACTGAGGTTGGAAGGGACCTCTGGACATCATCTAGTCCAACTCCCATGCTCCAGCAGGGACATCCAGAGCACATGGCACAGGGTCACATCCAAGTGGGGTTGGAAGATCTTCACAACCTCCCTGGGCAGCCTGTTCCAGGGCTCTGTCACCCTCACAGGGAAGTTCTTCCTCACATGCAGATGGAACTGCCTGGGTTTCAACTTGTACCCATTACCCCTTGTCCTGTCACTGGCCACCACTGGGAAGAGTTTGTTCCCCTTCTCCCTACATTTTCCCCTCAGGTACTTATGTGTATTCATCAGACATCCTCATTCTCTTCTCCAGGCTAAACAGGCTTATATCTTTATCAATTAACAGGTATTTGGCACCTCATGATAACTCAGATGAAGGTTTCAAAAGAAACTTGCCATTTGGGGAGATAAAATTATTTTCTCAGCCTCAGCAAACTGTCTAAATAAATGTGTTGCTTCAAGATCATCTCTACTCCTAAAGACTAGGCACCCATGCTGGCTCTGTGTTACCGTGCTAGGGCCAGCCCTCACTTGCCTTGGCAGCTGCAGGGAAACTAAATGGCTGTGTGCACCTGAGGAGTGTGCTGCGTTTTCCGCGTGGTCAGAGAGGGACTGGTGGGCACGCAAGCAAGGCTGCTGTGCTTGCATGGCCATGCGCAGCCCTCAGGAAGACAATCAGCAAAAGGGCTCAGGTATTTCCCCAGTGAGGAGGTACAGCCTGCAGGAGCTCTATCTCCTCTCTGCTTCACCAGGCATGCTTGGCTGGGTGAAATGCCCCACTTTCAGGATTAAGCCATTTGTAGTTCAGGCCGATTCTGAGGCTATTCTCTTATTAACATGAATAACTACTGCTTCGTCAATGGACTGCTCTGGCAAAAGATTTTCAGTTTAAACATTACTCTTACTCAAAATAAAATTCAGTTAAGGAGATGCGTTGATGGATACAGCTGACCTTTTAAATGTACACTAGCTAAAATGAATTTAACTTTAGCAACATCTATTTCACATGGAATGCCATTTTATTATACCTAGATGTATTTTAATCTAAAACCAAAAACTTCCTAGCAAATTAGTCACCAGAAATGGTTACAGAGCTCCAAGAACACAGAATCACATAGACACTGGCAAAAATGCTATCTAGTTAATATCAAAGTACATTCAAAAACAGCTCTAATACCTGCTGGATATAACTAATATATACGACTTTAAATCAAAGGCAAGTCCATTAAAAAGATTTTAAAAAAAAAACCAGAGCAAAAACATCCAGATGGTAAAATAAAAACCTATTCACTAATCTTCACTTCTGCACACAAGACATTTCTTAGGATTCTCATGGAATTGCTTCACAGTGCGTACATGAATGGTAAAAAAATATTGTCACCAGTATGCAAAAAGTATTCTAATAATATACTATATAATATACTATAAATTAGTCATTTTATAACCATTACTAAGATTTTTTAAATGCAGTGTTAGAAAAGATAAGCATTAGGTCTCAGGTTGCTCTGAAGTCAGGAGGTAAATATTCACTATAAATTAATCACACATTCATCAGTTATATGAATATAAATTCTTCATATTTCTGTGACTTAACAAACTGACTAGCACCAAAAGTGGGCTTAGCAGACTAACAGTTTCTCTTTGTATAATCTCTCTATCATCCTCAAGGTGCCCCTAGTAATTTATACACACCTTAAAAAGCCCAGAACTGTCTTCCCTCTACTGTGTTTATACACGAAATCCAGCGTACATTCAACATTTCATTCAAATCAGTGGCAAGTAGAAAATCATATAGATTAACATATTATAGATATCATATGATAAATAATCATATATCTGGTACAAAAAGCACCTGACCTGTATCTCCAGAAGTTCTGCTTTGTAAAAACATCGCAAATCTTGTTGGTGAGATTTTATTTGTAAAGGAAGGTCATCATCCATAAGAATCACTTAAAATGTAAGGTATATTTCAGATTCCTCTATTCACTATAAAAGAATTCAGATTGCAGCAGATGAGATGGATGATTACAAAATGTTGTGGTGAAGAGAGAGCCTGTCTTATGATACAATAAATACTATACAGTAGACTAATAACCAGGACAAAAAAAAAAACATCTTGGGGTTTAACTCCAAGGAGAGAGAACAGCCATTTATGTTAACAGACCATCCATTCACTATTCCAGGGAATATTTTTTATTTCATTCCTCCATCTCATGAGTACATGAAAGGCTGAATCAATCAATCAATCCTCTGCAGAGCTGTACTACCAATGACACGCTGCTTTCAGCAGTGAAGTCAGCCTGAAGAAATCTAGAGCTTTACTGAAGTCTAGCCTTTACAAACAGAACAAAAACCTTACTCTCCTTCTGTCTTTTAAGACAACACTGAACTAACTGCACACATGAAATAATCACAAACACAGCTTGATGCTCACCTTGTTGCATATAAGACAGTATTGTTTCGGTGCTTGAAATCTGGTGCTGAAAATGAAAGTCAGAAAATGTTATGCAAGACTCAGTAATGGCTATGTACTCATTAAACTCTTGCCACATTGGGACATAATACATAGTTCACATGAAAGTTTAGCAATAGCAGGTATGCAGACAGTAAAATAGGGTGTATGCTTTGAGACACATGAGAACACAAATCCTTCTGAAAGATCAGGATATTTCCAGGCAGGTGCCTACCAGGACATCTGGGAAATTCCCATCCAGATTCAGCAAGGTCTAAAGAAAAGGAGACTGCAGGATGCTGCAGAAGATACAGAGGGGTGAGGTATTGCTGCAGGGAAACTGGGGAAACAGCCTCCCAGGTCAACTGTTCTTTGGGAGGCTACATGGAACCTGGAAAATCTTGCTGAAGGGGACAAGGATGGAGGGAAGCACTACAAAGATAAGAAATGCAACTACTTGCTCTCCAGGACTGTTGGGGACTCATCTCCCCAAGGCCCCTTTACTTGTGAAATTAAGCAAACAATATAGCGGTACCTATTTACACTGAGAAAAGAAAAAGTTGATAGAGAAAAAAAATAAAAGTTTTTCCTCTGCGGCCAATTCTGTCTCAAATATCAAACTGTTTCTGATACCCTTCCATTGTCATTCATGTGAAAGAATGAGTACTGTCTGCAAAATGACTTTCAAAAAAGTACTGAAGCTGCAAAAAGAGTATCTGAAAATATATCTCAAAGTTGTGTATCTATTTTAAAATGCGCATTAAAATATTTTAAATTGTAACACATGTTCTTTCACATAACGCCACCGTCAGATTCAGAAGATCCTTTTCTGCAAAGTATCAAGTAGAAAGGAAAATCAATATCTTCTTTCAAGTAATTCTCTAGTTAATACACTATTAAAGACAACTAACTACCTTTGAGTCTTCACGTCATTTTGTGTAACAAATCTGAGATGAGTTTTCCTCATCTTCCAATAGTATTTCAAAGTTACAGGAGATATTTTGTTTTGTCAGATTCAATTATACTGAAATGTTTAGTAACATCACTGAAAAATGGTTATCTCTACATTCTTCAGTTGAAAACAACTATATTTAATTAAACAACTGAGTTGAGGATGACCTAGTTGTCATTTTAAAGTTCACTGAGGGAGGAGGAAGCTAAGGATGATGCAGAAATCATGACGGTTTTAGTGGCTGAATATTACACATATTTCTATAATGATTTATACATACATGATGTCAATGTAACAGATACTGAAGTGTATGACATAAGCATTTGCTGAAATATCAGCTGCAGCAAAAAAATGGTAATTATTTGGTGGTAAATGTAACATATAAATATAGGAAGCAGCTTTAATGTAGTGGTTATATCAGCTCTTCAGCAACTGACATTACTTGTCCTTCTCACCCCCAAGAAAATATCATTTTAATATGGATCACTCACTTTTTCTCAAAAAAAGAAGGGAGAATTTACAGAATATCTAAGCACTAATGAATCTGGCAGACATCTAGACACGTAGGTATGAAGAATATCACGTGCTCAGAAATTCAATGGAGTATATTTGCTCATGCATCTGGAAGCAATCTGATGCTTTGTCGTTAAACTGTTTTCAAAACGCTCTAAGATTTCTGTGAATTGTTATATGCATTCCTACGTCAACTGTTATATGCATTCACTCATTTTACTTGTGATCTGCATGAACCAAGCAACTTGCCAAGTCCTGCTTCTGTTATGGCTCAGCTTGAAATTAGTTCATTTCATTACCATTAAACATGTAAAACACTTCACAAATGTATTAAACGATATATTTTTCAATGTATCTATTGCAATTGATGTGTCACTTCAAATAATAAAATGCATCGTACAAAAGCAGAATTGTGTGTAGGAAGGCAGCAAAAATAAACATACACTTCTGAGGAAATAAGAGAGTCTGCTAAGAGAGATGGCACTTTTGAGCACCACCCCTTAAAATATTCTCTATTTTCACCCCTTTCCCCCAAAATATTACTCTAACGTGGATAAAAAATTTACAGACTATATGCTTTTTATTAATATAATTAACCTAAACATCTAAAAAAGTCTCTCTGACCATCAGAGGATTAACCTGGCAGGGGGAAGCAAGAAGACAAATCAAGCTGGCTTTTAGCTGAGGTTTCCCAGCGTGTGGCAGGGCACCTCCTCGGCTGCTCTGATGGGGGAGCTGGGCTTCACAGCCTTTCCAGCCTCATATTTCTGAGTTGAGTATTTCAGCGGCAGAAACTGATCCTAATCCCATTAAAGTCAGCGGATTTATTTCCTCTGCTTTCAACTGACATTTATCCAAGGCCCTGGCAACTAAAGAGGGAGTCTTTATGTAGCACTAGATGAAGATATTCAGTGCGCAAAATAATCTGCTTTCAGTATTTATTATAGTAACAATTTGGCTCTGACTTTCCTCATTGGATTAACTTAAATCTCCACTAAATTTTTTAAGATACCACCACTAAATTGCCTTAAGAGCTAAGGGTACTATGTCATGGAGAACCTGAGAGAGAACAGAAACCTAAGAAACTTGCCATTTCCAGACCATTTAGCAGAGCTTTCTTCATAAGAATAAATTCTTATCAACTAGGCCCATATCAAATGTCTGCAGTCTGATTTATGTAAGTGAAACTAAATTTATTTTGCTCAGAAAACCATACTGAGCTATCACTGAAATAGCTAAGACATTATTTTTCGTCTGATACTTTCTGGACTTCGTATGACCCACTGCTATACATTTCTAATACACTGCATTTTGGATGGACAAAGAAAATGTCAGTGCCCATTATAAAGAGCCCTAAATAATAGCAAAAAATAATCAGAAAACGTAGGACTCTCTACACTGAGCAAGGTAATGTTTTAATAACGTAGCTGTATTTACAGGTTAGGACTTTTAGGATGTTTTAAGACTTGGTAACTTCTAGTCTGAAGAGTAGTTTCCTGCAGGTACTGTGGATGGAACAAATATACTTTTGAATGGATTTCTATATAGGACAGCCATCTGAGGGGAGCAAGCTATGCGAGGCACCATTTCTATGTGGGTCACATGGAAACTCCTATATAATTGTTAGTGAGAAAAATTATGGTCTTCGATCATATTACGCCAAAAGCAACTTTCCAAAGACCAAGTTAAGGTAACCTCTTCTCTCCAAAAGAGAGCGCGCAGGACAACTGCTGCACTCGTTACTGCTTCAGTCCTGTTGAGGAAAGGTACTGACACTTACAGAGCAAAGCCCTTGTGCCCAGCTTTCTGACTAATGGACCTGAATAAAAATCAATACAACCTCAGAGTTTAAAAGAAGAGCATATATTTCTATGGGTTTATCAGAGCACAAAGTTGCATACATACATTTATATAAAGAATTATCTTGAAAAAAAGGATTTTTTTTCAAGCGGCTGGACACCGCTACAGATTAGGGGTTGACCTGCTGGAGAGCAGCCCCGCAGAGAGGGACCTGGGTGTCATGGTGGACGACAAGTTGAC
>JAVCKT010074654.1:0-15213 GCA_032273925.1 Rhynchotus rufescens
ATAATTTGACTGAGAGAAGACAGGATATCAAAAAAAAAAAAAACAAAAAACAAAAAAAAACCCCACAAGAATTCCCATTCTTGACTAATATTTACAAAAGAAAGAAAGAAAGAAAGTATAAGTTTAAGAGATAGGAAATTTCAATAAAAATGGTTAAGAATTATATCATTTTTGAATGAATATTTCAGGATAGTCTCAAAATAAATTCAGGCCAACAATACATATACATGTTATATGTTCAGAGTAATAATTGGGCATAATGAGTATTTTTTGACAACGTTTTACTCAGAATCTGAAAATTTCAAGTAATATATGCACACAGAAGAAGAGAAACATGTATGTGTGTATAGCATATGTTTTTTATAACTTTGTTAAACTATGAAATTAATATTAATCTTAAAATATGAAAAAAATCCCTTATATCTTTCATAATTTTCCAGCTTATAGAAATTCCTAAGTTCATAGATATCTAGTTAGATTGTGAATAAAAATAAGTGACTTTAGTCATTAACATATTCCTCATATTTATTTATCTATTTTTATATTGTGTTTAGAAATAAATATGCCTGTAGTATGGTTCAGGTCACATAGGTCACATCATCGTGAATATAATGCACAGTGACATTATGCCACCTGAATTGTTCAACCAGCAGAGACCCTTGTCTCTCAGCCTCAGTGTCATTTTTTTTTCTATGATTTTTCCTTTTTTTTTTTAAATCTTAAAAAAATCAAAAGGCCTGAAAGACCAATAATAATGGAAACGGTGAAAGGATTTAGTGGAAAAAAAATGAAAAAAAAAGTCATTTGTTGGAAATTATCTTTCAAGTGGAGATTTTAGTTCTCAGAAACACAGTACTATGAACAGTAATGGAGCAACCAGCCTCTTGGTTTCAATGCAAGTTTTTCTGTACGCAGTTCTTGTGAAAAAATATTGTTGGAAGACTGCATTGAGTGCACAACGTGAAACATGCTACATTTTATATTTTATTAAGATCTACTTTTCTAATTAAATAAATTCTTACTCAAAGAGGCTAAGATTCAAGCTAGCTCGACAAGTGTTTCTATTTCATAACAAGATCATAGTTTAATATGCATGAGTGAATTTGTTTCTTCACTCTTGGCACGTCATCATTTATTGTCACTAGTGAAATCTCACTTTATCAATAAACTGATACTTAGGTCACTTTATAAAGGGCATTTCTGTATTTTTTTATGATCTAAAGACTAGCCTATCTGATGTCCTCTAAACAAAAAACATAAGCAATTCAGCACATGACTGACAGCTATGCTGAGATGCCGTATGGAAGTATGAGGCTGTTTTAATTTTTTCCAAGAAATAGATGGCATGACTATATTTACAGGAAAGCTATATTACAAAAAACAACATATCATATTTAACATACTCCTGCCCCTGCATTTCTGGTATCCCCAGTTGCTGGTAGATGAACGTACAAGCTCCTGAGGCAACGGCCTCCTCTAACTGGTATTACATAGACCCTATATAAATACTATAGACACACACTGGAATGGATTCCCCAGTAACTGTGATTAGATAACCTGTAGCTGGACCCTGCATCCCCTGATCTCTGTTGCAGAGAGATATGCACACACATATGAATAGGTATCTCTGATCTAGACTTCTGAGGAAATCAGAAGTCAACATGCAAACCTCACTCTCTCTCTAGTGGATGGCTTAAGATCTTGTGGCTCCTCCAGCAGTTAACTGAGAGAACCTCCAATCTCTTCAGTATCTGGCCCAGACTTATGGCCAGGAGTTTACTCACATGCAATAGCCCCAACACACTTTGAACCCTCACTACTCTCCTCCCAAAACATCCCAGAATAAATGTTGCAAACCCCCAAATCCTCTTTTTGGTATCCCATAAAAAGCCATGTACATTCCCACAAACCATTTAGAACATTCCATAAGAAGTTCTACTTAATTTCCCACCCTTCTTTCCCTGTATGCTGTAGGAAGGTCCATACCCCTAAGCAATCACCCTTTTAATGCAAGGTCTTCTGGTGAGGGTTGTCCTGCCTCTTACCAAAGGCTGTCAATGCACTAATCACTCTCCCTGAGTGGATTTAAGCATTAACCAACTCTATGGCCTCCACTTCTACTAATTATCTTAGTAGGTTCCCCCTCCAATCATTATTATTATGATCTTCACCAGAATCTCAGCTTTTGTTTTACTTTTTTCTATTTAAACTCTATCCTCTCACCACCTCTCATTTCCATATCCATTCTTCGCTCTTGCTTTGCACATTTTAATCTTGCACATTTAATGTTCACCTCTGTCACCTTTTCCCCAGTCTTATAATTTAATGAGTACAGGAAAATGAACTACTCTATCTGGTTTAGGATTTAATTAGGAGTCCTTCTTAAACAAAATGAGAGAATGCATGCTGAGCACTGGCACACAAGTCTACTATCTGTTCTACTTGGATAAAATATTAGATAATTTCATACTTTTACTATATTCTTTTAATTACAGTATCTTATTATATGCCCTCTACCTCTTAGTTCCCTCTACTATCACTTGCCAAATACCTTAATTTTCTCCAAATTCTACTTGGGATCTGGTAATGTTTAATGTACACATTCTTCTTTTGCTACTGAAAATCCCCCTCTGTTCACAATGTGAAACTGGAGATTCATACAAGATGCCACTTAAGAAATACTACTACACAACATCAGAGAAAGCTCAGATAATCAGCATGAAACCACTGAAATTCAGAAAATGTCATGGAAACCAAGAAACAGATGATATAGCTAAAAAATCACACAAAATATTTCACTGGTGCACAATGAAATATGAATTTAATACAACAGAATGTTCTCTTACTACATTTTCTTAATGATTTATTTTCATTCTACAATTATTATATTATTCATAATAATAAAATCTATGTTTTTACAACTAAGTTTCACTCTCATTCTTATCCAGGTGTGACTTGCTGTCATGCACATGAGATACATAGAGGTCAAATTTACTTGGAGGAAAAATCATCATACTACATTTGGCTAGAAATTCTATTGACAAATATCTAAACTTAGCCTTTAGTAAGTGCTGTCTAAGAAGTATCAATAATAGTTAAAAGACATTGAAAATATTTTTTTCTGTAAAGCAAGTGGTTACAGTCAATGAATAGACCTGAGAGAAACAGTGATATCTGCATGTCTAGGGCAAACCAAAGATAATTTGCTACATTGATTTATACTAACTAGGGAGGAAGATAGAGATTTTTTGATCATTTTAACGAGTCAAACTCCATGGAAAAATAAAATCTCTTTATCTGAAACTTTAAGTAAACACTAAGACACTACCTTTATAAAATTCAGATAACTCTTATCAGTGAAGTGATTATATATATATACAGATCTGGAAATGTCATATCATAGACATAGCAAAATATTTAAGTCCTTTTCATTGATGAGAGGTTAAAAAAGGGATTATACTGACTTTGAAATTTTAGTTTGAGTTTATGATGAAATGGGAAATAAGTCTATTCCTGTTGAAACTGCACAAATGCATTTTTCTTTGAAGAGAAATAATTTCATGTTTCATTGCCTATGATCAGTATATGAATTGACTAAGGGCCTCAGCTCTTTTTTCTTACCATCATTTCATAAGATTGAAATAAAAAAGGCAAAACAATATATTTGTCCAAAATACACTCCTTAACTTTTATAAACATTAATTCATTTTTTCTCTGAGTCCAAACACTGTTTTAAGACTTTGGAAATTAGTCTAGTGTGTTCTTTAGGAAATTTATTTCTGGAAAGAAGATTCATCTCACATTTTAGACATATGACATATGGTATAGACCTAATGTAGGGAGCTAAGGTTCTTTTATGATCAAAAACCAGAAACCTGTCAATCCCAGACTGTGATTCATTTCATCCTAATGGAAATATCTCAGATATATTTCAGATAATTCTCAGATGCCCACAAAATATCAGAAATTAATATTCACAAAAATCTGAATAAATGAGACTCTCTAATTACAGCTCCGGGGGTCCAGAGAAGCAATAACCCCAGGCACCAAGACAGATTAGGGGTTGACTTGCTGGAAAGTCAACAGAGAGGGATCTGGGAGTCCTGGTTGACAAGTTAACCATGAGTCAGTGCTGTGGCTTTGTGGCCAAGGCGGCCAATGGGATGATGGCCTGCGTGAGGAGTGTTGCTAACAGGTGGAGGGAGGTGATCCTGTCCCTCTCCTCAGTTCTGATGAGGCCACCTCTGGAGTATTGTGTGCATTTCTGGGTCCCCAGTACAAAAGGGATGTGGAGCTGCTGGAGAGACAGCAACCGAGACGAGTGAGGGACTGGAGCATCTATCTTATAAGGAAATATTAAGCAAGCTGGGCTGGTTTTCTCTGAAGAAGAGAAGTCTGAGAGGGGATCTGATAAAAATTCCTGAGGGTGAATGATGCGTGGAAGGGGCCAAAACCTTCTCAGTGGTGGCTAGTGATAGGATAAAGGGCAATGTGTCTAAGTTGAAACACGCAAGTTCCATCTCCATATGAGGAATAACTTCTTCATGATGAGGGTGACAGTGCCCTGGAAGAGGCTGCCCAGAGAGGATGTTGTTGTGGTTTGATGGGGGAAGGAGGGGACAAATTTGGTAAGAGATGAATCCCCTTGCATTCCAGACAAACCTCAAAGGTTAGAGGAACTGGGGGCGGCGGACTCATCTCTTAATAGGGATAACAAATGCTGTGACAGCTATACGCCCAGGTCTGACAGTATCAGATTCATCCACAGTCTGTTGACCGTCGGTCCGATTGCCTTCAAGACAAGTGGTTGGGTTCATGAATAGTGCAATTTATTCAAATGCAACGTTTATAAATCAGGTTTCAGTGTAAGTATAGGAAATTCACTACAATGCAGGGTTCTTAATTAGTGCCTAATGTACAAATGCACAATCGTCACTCACCCCAGAAGATAGGAGACGGCTCTCAATCTTGAGGAGTCTCCTCAGGCAGTGTCCTGACCCGAGGTGGGGGGGAAGGGGTTCAGCCTCTCAGCTGATCCAAAAGTTACAATGGAGTCTTCCCTCTCTCTTTTCTTCATTCTTTCCTTCCTAGTTCTTTCAAGTTCTTTCTTTCTAGTTCTTCCAAGTTCTTACACCCTTCTTTCTTCCTTATTCTTACCCCCACTTAGTTCACCTTTTATACATTTTCTTTGACCTCCAGGTGGAGCTTGAGTGACTCTAGTCATATTTACTTTTGTTATTAATCTAGAGATCATGCTCAGTGGGGAGTGGTTGTATATTAGTATTACAATGGGATCAGAAGGAGAAGAAGTCTGAGCAAAATTTAGCAGAAGGAAGTGACTTGCTACCATCTTTGGCCTATCAGCTATGTGGCACCACCAGACTGCCACCTCTGCAGGGAGTAGAATAGAGTTTGGCCGTGGTGTCTTCACTCCACTCCACCCTCCATTCACTCTTATTAGTACAGGCTAGGAGGGAAGATTGTGTTGCCTAGGGAGAAGTGGATTCCACAGATACCAACCATCCTGTAATTGATAACTGTCTCTCACCTCAAGCAAGCCTCTGCAATGCCAGAACTTCTGTAAGGTTCCACCTTTCTCCAAGTTCCCCTTCTTTTTGAGCAATTATCTCACAGTTGTGGAGTCTCTTTCTCTGGCAGTCTTCCAAACCTGCCTGGATGCCACACTGTGCCACGTGCTGTAGGTGTCCCTGCTTGAGCAGGGGGATTGAACTAGATGATCTCTAGAGGTCCTTTCCAACCTTAACCATTCTGTGATTCTATGATTCTGTAATTCTGTAATTCTGTAATTCTGTGAACTCTGATACATTAAAATCATGGCAATAAAACATATTTATGGATTTCTGAATATTTATGGATTACTGGTAATTTGCTTTTTTTTAAATTAATTGTAACTGGATTTTTTTCCCTTTATTGAGTGGAATAAGTTTTTGTTTGTTTGTTTGTTTTTTAATGAAACTGCAAGTTATTCTAAGCCAATATGGCAAGTACAATGATCTCCTATACCTCCTGAGCAAAAAACAGAGAGCCTGACAATAGCCTCTCAGCTACTGTTGGCGGTAAGAGGTAAACAAGAAGGTAGGATTTTATTGTGAAAGGTTAATAATTTGTATCTAGTCCTTCACTGGTATTAAATAAAATATGGAGTCTTTGACTTTCATCAATAAGAATAAAATATTTTAAAAATTTCAGAATTACTATGCAAAAAAAAGTCTAAAGTAGCTGTAGGTAAGAGTAAAAGATCTAGCAGACACAAAGAGTAAAAAGAATTATTAAATCCTTAATTTTCACTAGAATAAAAGTATATAGGCCTAGAAGAATGAATGTTAAATTTGCATTTTAAGTGTTCAAAGTTCATGCCAACTGAAAAAAAAAATCAAGTAAAATTAATCTTCTGAAGAAGTCATATAGCATTATAGAACACACTATGAAAATCTATAGAGATTAATACTGGAATAAAAAATTCTGAATATTAATTCTGAAAGAAGATGGGGTATTGCAAAAGTAGATTGTCAAATCTGTCATCACAAAAGTGAAAAGCAAGAAGTTGTTGAATCAAAGGCAATATTCGGAACCTAATTTTCAGTAATAAATTCCTGAGTATTCTATGGGAAGTCTGAAGTACAGTATTTGCTTTCTTTGCCTTATTGTGATAAAATACAAAATGCATGTTTTCTTTAAATGTATGCAATGTCCCTTGCAATGGAACGTGCATGTTTATTTCTATCCTTCAAAATAATATTGGCAGGACTTCAGATTTCTTTTGTTTGTTTGCTTGTTTTCATTTTACAGAAGCAGGATTTTTCAGCACATACAACCAGACTCCAGTTTGTCCTGCTTTTTAGCCATTGTTTGTATATTCCCATATGTATGATAAGCAAGATTTAATACCCAGACTTAAGTGAATTGGTAATTCATTACAATCCGTGTGAACACACAGCCTGGAGATATATTCAGAATATCTCAAGGGGGAAAAAAAAATAAAATTATATCAATATTGCAGAATAGCTTCAGAAGAAGATCTTTTACATTTTATTCCTCTCAAAGTAAAACAGTATAAAACTTGGGAGTTATATTTTTGGAAGTATAAATTTTTGTAGATATACATAAACATATAGATATAAACAATAGAATGCACAATGCCACTGTAAAGATCTAGACATACCTACTGCTCAGACTTCATTGATTATATTTCACTACTTCATCTAGTACTGCTTAATACCTTAGGTATAAAAATTTTCTTAGGAAAAAAATTTCTTTCAGAAATTTCAAAGATTCAGTTTTCAGAAAAAAAAATGCTTTCAGAAGATTTGAAAGATTTCAGAAGTCAGAGCAAGCCCTAGACTGACCTCCACATGGTGGATGACATCCACATGGTGGATGACAAGTTGACCATGAGGCAGCAGTGTGCCCTCGTGGCCAGGAAGGCCAATGGGATCCTGAAGTGCGTTAAGAAGAACGTCTCCAGCAGGTCAAGAGAGGTGATCATCCCCCTATACTCAGTCCTGGTGAGACCACATCTAGAGTACTGTGTCCTGTGCTGGTCTCCCTAGTATGAGAGAGAGACTTGGAGCTGCTTGAGACAGTCAAGCACGGGACTATGAAGATGATCAGGGGCCTGGAATATTTGCCCTGAGAGGAAAGGCTGAGGAAAGGCTGAAAGAGGGGATCTGATCAGTGTGTATAAATACGTCAAGGGAGGCAATGAGGAGGATGGGGCCAGCCTCTTTTCAATGGTGGCTACCAATAGGACTAGAAGAAATGGCCACAAACCGAATTACCAAAAGATCCACAGGAACTTAAGGAAAAAATTCTTAACAGTGAGGGTGACAGAGCACTGGAACAGGTTTCCCAGCAAAGTTGTGGTGTCTCCTTCTCTGAAGATCTTCAAAACCTGCTTGAACACAATCATTTGTGACATGCTGTAGGTATCCCTGCATGTGCAGGCGTATTGGACAAGATGATCTCTAAAGGTCCCTTCCAACCTTAAGGATTCTATGATTCTATGAAATCTTTTAGATATGTTTAAGGATCTATATGTATGTGTGAACACATCTATTTATATCCAGTATTTTATAAAATATGTATACAATTCATGTTTTCTTAATAAAACTGCTCATTTACATATTACTTACATAATTTCTGACCAAGTGGTCATAAGAGCTGCTAAATTTGCATGGATGTTTCATGTTTCCAAGTTGAAACTATATTTACTTTATTCTTATTCCAACATTCAGAGTTTACTTTGAAAAGCCATGTGATTATTACAACAGAGGTCTTGAATCAGTTAATGCTGGTGCTAGAAGAAAATCAGAACCAAGCATTTGTTCTTTCAAGTTTTTAGGCCAGCTCTTTTCTTATAATGAAATATTCCAAGGACAGGCATTGTCATCTGTCATACTAGAAGCACATCTTCTTTGTCATTGGAAGCTTGCTTAGAAGCTCTCTTCTCTAAATTCACACTTACATTACTCTTCTAAATGTCTCCCATAACCCAACTATGCACTTTTGTTGCACGCCATTAAAAGCATTACTTGAAAAGATGGAGTAGGAAGTGCAATGAAGTTACAGCATATGAAACGTAAGTACCTCACACATGCCTAGCCATCCGTAGGCCAGGCTTTTAAATCTGTATATGGCAAAATTCAAGCCTTTTATCTTTATTTCACCCAGTACTCTGGGAAAAACACTCTGGGAAAAACATTGCTTTGAAGATACTGTTAGCAACAAAGCATGTCTTCATCCAAAGCTACCACAGAGAAGCTACTATGCTGGTTGTACATATGCTATTTTTTTTTTTTTGTAAGATTATTGATGTACTCTTTTTTAGATATACATTTCTCTTTGGAATCACACTTGAACCACTAAGATCACTAAGATAATATTTTTTCAAAAGAGGACTCCTTATCCTAATTTTAGAAGCACAAGTCTTGCAGGAACAACATGAATTAAATTATTTCATTGGAAGCATTCCTGTTATTTGAACTAGAACTTTTCTCCCTAGGAAGATTTTCTTTATTCTGTTTCAAGAGCATTAACAGTATTGTTAATGTTAATGTTAATGTTACTACTATTAACAGTAGTAACAGTAGCATATAATGAAAAATACAGTAAAAGAAGTGCAACTTCTTGGCACATAGAAAATAAAATCTAGAAAAACATATAAGGAATAAAATTTCATTCATTTTTTTTCTTGAAATATTTTTTAACCTCTTTTTCTCTAATTAATACTCTATCAGGAAAATTCAAACTTCTATATTCTGAGTAGCTGCTCTCTTTTGAGAGACTAAAGCTCTTTAGATCAGCAATGCAATGAGGTGCGTCCCATGTCAGATAAAAAAGAGAACTATCATGGTTGAGGGAGGTGATCTTGCCTCTCTACTGAGCTCTGGTAAGGCCACACCTGGAATACTATGTGCAGTTCTGGGATCCCCAGTACAAAAGGGATATGTGTCACTTTGTAGAGCAACAAAGATGATCAAGAGACTGCAGCATCTATCTTATGAGGAAAAACTAAGTGAGCCAGGCCTGTGTAGCCTGGAGAAAAGAAGATTGAGAGGGGATCTGATTAATATGTATAAATACTTGAAGAATGACTGTAGGTAGGAAAGCGCCAAGCTCTTCTGGTCCCAGGACCAGCACTGGGACAAGGGGTGATCAGTACAAGTTGAAACACAGAGAGTTCCATCTCCATCTGAGGAAGAACTTCTTTCCTGTGATGGTGACAAAGCCCTGGAACAGGCTGCTCGGAGAGGTTGTGGAGTCTCATTCTCTGGAACTCTTCAAAACTTATCTGGATGCCATCCTAAGCCACATGCTTGAGCAGGGGGGTGACCCTGCTTGAGCAGAGGGGTTGGGCTAGATGAGCTCTAGAGGTCCCTTCCAACCTTAAACATTCTGTGATTCTGTGATTCTGTGATGTGACCCTGAGCCATGTGCTCTAGATGTCCCTGCTTGAGGAGGGGAGTTGGACTAGTTGATCTCTAGAGGTCCTTTCCAACTTCAACCGTTATCTGATTCTGTGATTGTGCCTTGGACATCACTGTCTTCATTCTGAGCCGTTTACTGATGGCTAGTCAGATGAGACAATAGGATTATATTAGTTGTCCTAGTTATAACTAGTGATAAAGTAACTAGTTATAACTAGTTATAAAGTAAAAACAGATTAGCAGCCTGACTTCAGTAAGTAACTATCACATGCAATACTGCAAAAAAAAGTGATTTTATTATAAAGTTCTGTATGTTTTAGCCACTAGAAACTTAAGAGGAAGAGCAGAAAATTATTACTTTGTTACAGTGCTTTATTAATATCATGTCATTCATTTCCATTTGGCCTTTTCACTATTCATCTCTACCGCTTACTCCACCAGCATTTTCTGTCCTATTGTTTGTCATAGTCTATACATTATGCTCAGTAACTCATAACATTGTATGTCTACCACTAACAGCTTCTTGACAATGAAAACTACAACTCTTATTCCTGTGACAAGTTTTGCAATAGTAAGTAAGCACAGTATGAAATAAATACATTTCCTGGGATAAAAAAAAAAAAAAAAAAACTTGTTCCAAAATAAAACAAAACACTCCCAGCCTTCGGTGCTTTAGGTCATAGTTTATTAGTTCAGTACAAACATATTTTCTCTGAATAACCAGAACTGTTCAGATCCGTACTCTTTGATCTTCAGTGAGTCAGGCGTTTACACCTCACATGAACTTTCAGGAAATAGGTCTTTCCAAATTTTGGAAACTAAATGCTGTTCATTTAACGGGCTCCTTTTCATGATGGTCTGCTTTATTCAGATCAAAGAATGAGCTGCAAGGTCTGTCTTCACCACAAGGAGCCAATATAAAAGCACAGCTGTTCTGAATCAACACACTGATTTTTTTTTTTTTTTTTTTTTTTAATGAACATGCTGTAGTCATGACTGAATACTGAGGGCTATATATAAACTTGATAAAAAAATGTAGAGCAAATGGGATATATCAAGCTGACAAGAACAGAAAAAAATAATTAAACATAACAGAAATAGTTCTATATATATGTATTTGTATATATTTTAGTATATCTGGTCCATACTGTAGATCTCTCTCTAAAGGGTGAGAAGAAAATCTCCTGGCTTTCTTTAGATAAATATGTTTCAACTGAAAAAAAAAAAAAAAAAGAAAGAAAAAAAAAAAAAAAATCACACATTATTAACCATCTATGTAATTGACCATGTAGTAATTTCAGTATTGCTAAAATCTCTAAAATCAAGACTATTTTATGATTGATTCTTCTACATTTTACTGTCAGCAAGAATTGAGTGAAAGTCATAGGACCTATATTAGAACAACAGATTAAAAGATCTTTTAGTGTTTCTTCTACTCTTTAGCTCAATAATCTTGATTGTCCAAAGTAAGATGCAAGATGGGAGTGCATCTTGCCTGCAATTCAGCATGACCTGAATGGAGTCACTATGTTTCTGTACTACTGTTCTGAATCACATGTTACTGAGATTCATTTAACTTGTTGTAGTTACCCATCTCTGGATAAAATAAATTGCCCTCTGAAGAGGTTTATTTCTCTATGTATTCCATAAAGGGAACTTGATTTGAGGTGAATAAGTTGTCAAACTTTTTCAAAGACCAAAATTGTGCAAAATAGCTTCTAATCTATATTATCTTTCTGTAGGATGCCTTGTCATTTCAGGTTGGTAAAGTATGCTTAGGTTTGAAGCATGGCCTTGTTTCTTTCAAGTTATGGTAGGTACTTACACTAGAAAAGAGTGAACTGGTGACAACAAACCAAGTTTTGCCATTGGCGGTGGAAAAGGGGAAGGAGAGACAGAAACATAAAATAATGGATAGATCCTCTAGATACCACATAAAAAATAAAACTGTAATAAACAGGGTCTTATGGAAATATTCTAATAGAGTCTTATTCTAGAGTCTTATGAAAATATTCTAATATTTTGCCTCAAAATACAAATTCTTTTTATTATTGTTATTATTTTTTTCTTCAGACAAGTTTTAGTATGGTCTCATTTGCTGAATGCACAATTGCTGCATTCAGTAATAGCCTTAGATCACATTTTTCCATTTAGCTTCATCTGAAAGAAATGTTGGTACCACTCCATAACACAAATGAAAGCACACTATCCAGGATAACTTAAGATTCATTTCAGAACTCACTCCCCGGTCCAGAATGACATACTGCCGTAGATGCGTGTATGATGACTATATTCTACTTAATGAGGATGCTTTCTCTATTCTATTAGATAGTTTGCATGACGATGCATTAATCTGTAAAAGTAGTTCTCAATAGGCTAATACTGCTCATTTTCACACGAAAAAACATCCAGGCATTTGAGCAAGTGATATTATGAATCAGTATTATGAAGCATAACAAGATGTCTTTTTTCTCTAGTGTTCATGTGTTCATGTGTTCATCCTAGTTCATGTGTTGCCAGATAATGACATGACAGGTATTAAGGTATTAAGACCTTCCATTGGTCATTATAGACACAAACACAGAAAAATATAGTCTGAAGGTCCGAGCTCTACCATCAGATTACTTTTTATAGGTCCATGAATTTGAAAAGAAATAATTTTAGGAAAAGGTAGAAGTCAAACTAACTGAAAATTTCCTAGATTCTTGTTCTTCTTCTTTCTTTCTTTATATAAATCTATTATAAATAAATAAATAAATAAATAAATAAATAGTCATTATGCCAGGGTTTGTTCACAGTAAAAACTGTTTTTACTTAAAGTAAATTATAACATTAGCACCATGTGCAATTTAACTGATATATAGCCAGAGGAATACAATTTTACAAAATTATCTATTTTTTATCCAACACTTCTAGAGAAGTTTCAATTATATTTCCACAAAAATCTACTTACTTAGCTGATGTATGGCACCTAGAAGAAAATACATTCGGTAATGAATAATTTATAATGGATAATTTATTGCCCTAAAACAGTATGGATAAAGATGCTGAGAGTCTGGACTAAGATTGAAAATGTATTTTCCCATCTTGTCATTACTTCTGAAAGAGGAAACTGAAAAAAAAAAAAAAACAAATTTTTATTCTTTATCTTCTAAATTATCATAAAGATCAGTCCACAGTGTCGGTATCACTTTTATTTTTCCCCTGCTAGAGCCACCTATCATGACAAATTAGCTATAGGTAGTATTAGGGTCAGGGTGTCAGGATTTAGTTTGTGAACTCTCTCTATACATCACAATAGTGTACGATCCAGGCAAGGGAGCAGCTGTGCTGACAGTGCACTGCACTGACAGTGCAAATATTAAGTTAGAGTTTGGGCTATTCTAGTTATGAACCACTTCTGTGGGTAGGGGACCAAAGAAGAGACAGTAATATCTGTAAGCTAAAAGTATAAATTATAACCTGTTACTTATTCAGTTGCTAAAGGCCAGCAAACATATCTGAGCTGGGTGCTGCTGCTTGAATTATTCCAAAATCTCAATAAGAAAATTGCAGTCTTTCAAAGGGATCTGTTAGAAATTTATAAACACTAAAAATATTGGTCAAATGATTGGTCAAATGCAACTTTTTTTTTTTTTTTTTTTAAGTTCAGGACAAGTTATTAATCATGTTGCAACATCCTTGTCATCATATAAAAATTATAGTTCCAATCTTAGAGCACTGAACAAGACATTATTAAATTCACCTGAGCATCTAGGTAGGCAATACACAGAATTAAGAGATGAAAAAAGTAAATAAAAAAATAAGTGAAGGAGAAGAGAGAGAAGAAATGTAGTCCTAGAAATTTTTTTTAAAAAAAAAGGTTCCCTCGCAAAAGATACACAGAATAAGGGTCAAACATTCACACTGCTATTATTTTACAAAATTAATTTTTATGGATAATTTTAAACACAAGCATGAGGGGGAAAGATTTTTAAAGGGCTCTATAGAATTTGCTTCAACTAACTTTAGTTTTATATTTGTATTTTATTTATATTTATTTGTATACCCATGTTATGCATATGCATATCTAAGCAAATTGCTTAAGCTCATCTTACTTCAATGGAAAGATATGTACACTTTCTAGGATATGAATCACATGATCTCTATTAGATGTCCACATCAGGATAAGACTAACTCCAACAGAAAATTAGACATCTATACTTTGTCCTATGAAATCCACCTTGACATTAGGTTTTTAAAACAAAGCAATAGTCTCCTATTATGTCTGTTGTCCTATTCTTTATAAAAGGACTAATCACTGTCTCCATTTTTTTTTCTCCTTGCTGTTTAGCAGGAACTCTAACAATAGCTCAGTCCAGACATACTCAAGCTATTTGTTCAGACTATGAAACTGTAACACTATCACCTTACAAACAGATTTATTGCAGATCTGCATATATATGTGACTTTTAATGAAGTTCTAACAAATTCTAAAACTAGAGCTGAAAAAAAATCCCTTACATTTGTACTTGAAAGAAAAAAAAACTTAGTAAATGGAAGGAAAAAACCTTAGAGAAACTTAGAGATGAATCTGTAATGTATAATTATATGACACTTAAAAGAATTCAAATTTGATATAGGTAAAATTAGACAGAGCACTTTATATTTTCTGAATATAAGAGGGGTAGTTTCCTCTCCTATCTCATCATTATTTAGAATTCTCCTATATACTTTTTAGTCTTATTTCCTCCCTCATTACTCCTGTACTTTTACTGCTTTTTACCACTTTTTTGTACTGTACTTTTACCAATTTTTTGGGGTGTGGGGGAAGGGGTAGTGAGAGTAGGGATAGAATTAAAGATAGGAACTATTTAGCACAATTAAGACTAAAAAACAGTATTTCATCCCTTCTTACATCTCTTCATTATTTTATGAATATCCAAAAATTAGATCTTATTTTGCAGAATTATGGCCACATGTCCTTTGGAGCTATTAAAAAATGTAGAACCTCAGCAGTGCAACTAGGTGGAATGCATTTTTACCTTCATAAAACCTACCTAGAAGGAAAGGGGGTCCAGGAGAGCTGGCTGATATTCAAGTGCCTCTTTCTCCAAGCTCAGGATCAGTGTATTCCCACAAAAACGAAGTTGAGTAGGCGGGGGAGGAGACCTGTATGGATAGGCAAGGAATTACTGGGCAAAATGAATGAGAAAAAAAGAGTGTACAGCTTGTGGAAGAAGGGACAGGCCACGTGGGAGGAATACAGGCGCATTGTCAGAGAATG